>PVLA01007803.1:0-99011 GCA_004027455.1 Hydrochoerus hydrochaeris
GAGAGAGAGAGATGGAGAAAATACTACATGTTCAGACTTAAGAAAGTGCTCGAAAAGAAAGAACCACTTGTAGGTATACATATACAACTGTATGTATGTTCAAGTGTGCAAGATAGATAACCACACTACTAAGTTCTTGTTAGTTCATCAAACAGAATGGTTTGTGCTATCATTGTTTGATCATCTGTTCATTTTTTATGCTTTGATTTTGTAATGTGAACAACTACTTCTAACATAACAAGGTGTGATTTATCAACAGGCGATGATTTCTTAATGCTATTTTTTTTGAAATTCTGAGTCACTTCTACCCTTTTTTCTGTTTTGCATTTTTTTAATAAAATAAGAGAAAAACAACTTTTTACACGGCAGTCAAAGAAAAATGAAAAGCAGTTGAGTTGCCCAAAATATGTCACATGGAGGCATGAATACAAGTATTTGTAGAAGCTTTATTATAGCTGACAAAACCTGAAAAATATCCAAATGTCCATGTTGAAAAAGAAGGCACGCTGAAATATTTGCCCAAGGTAGAGTCAAACTGCAATAAATAATGAAGTCTGATAACAACGCAACAATGTGTGTCCAAAGCATTATATGGAGCTTTATGTAAAGTAAGAAGAATTAGCATTATATGACTGAGAAATAAAAAGAGAGGAAAAGTTTGCCCATGGTAAAAGATGTAACAAGATGGTTGCTTTTGTGAGGAGTTACTGGATGAAAGACAGATGCATAAGGTCATTTTCTAAGATAATGAAAAATTTCTACATCAAGTTTTGGGTCTTTGCCATTTGAATGTAGACAAAAAATTACTCAGTAATAGATGCAGTTCAAATCTGTTATTTAAGTAAACTATATCTCAGTGAAATATATGTACATTTTAATGCAGCATTTCATGACTTTCTATAAAACACTTTGATGAATTTTTATAAAGCACACAGACACACACGCACATACCAAATTACTTCTCCCAACCAAAGGGAGAGAGAGAGAAACAGAGAGAGAGAGAGAGAGAGACAGAGAGAGAGAAATTAGTGAAGCAATTGATTTATTATTATTTATTCTCAGGCATAAATTTTACCTGAGAAAGAAGTGCACTTTGAGAGTATCAACCATAGTAATATCGAAGATTTGTAAATGAGAATTAGGTTGCGAATATGACAAAAAGTCTCTATATTACCAATTTTGGGGAAGGGAGAGATTTTCCATCCTTCCTTAGCCTGCAGAGACTTCTAGAAAACTTATCAAGAAATCTCTTTTATCTCTTGCCATGTTCTTTTTTTTATTTTAAGGAGAATGTAACATAAGAGAATTTGAACTATGCAAATCGGAACAGAGCAATGCAAGCAACATAGCACTTCACAACAAGACAACCGGGTATCGATGGTGTCTGCCTTAATGTCTTTCCTTTGAAATAGTTGAGCATACCTTCAGACACAATAATATCAAATATAACAAAATAGTACAAAACTATTCAAAAGAATGAAAATATTACAGGACATTCAAAACCAAATAACAGAAAATGAACAATGGCTACTATAATATCTCATTTTCCTTAAAAAATGTGTTTATACTATCACATATATTAAAATCCAATAAGACACAACATGATAGAATCAATGGAAACAGAAGAACAAAAGTATGGTAGGACTTCAAGCCGATACTAAATCAGCAATGGCTGCCACAATGTCTTGTTTTCTTCAAAGTAGTTGTTCATACCATTACACATAGTAAGATCAAAGAAAACAGAATAAAACCATTCCAACCAATGAACGAAAGCATTATAAGAATTCAAAGCAATGTAATGGGGAAACATGATTACCATAAAATCTTCTGTACTCTTACCATTTCTTACACTAGGGAGACTATATGGTATTTATACATGTGAGTTTGATTTATTTCACTTATGAGTATTGTCTCTCTTGCCATGTTCTGATGTGAGTTGTATTAGTGAGAACAAAAAAAACATGTATGATAAGTACAGTTTGTCAGTAGACAATGGATACAGCTAATTAACTGGAATTGGTAGAAGCAAGATTGGAGACAGTTTCAAGCTAACATTTTTTTCATTCCAGTGAGGTCAGCTTGATATCAGTCACTGTATTCTAATGGGGTGTGAAAACAGACCCCAGAATATAGGTGAATAAGGACACATGCAATAGTCCTGATCATTTCTGAGCTAGTTGTCTATTTAGGTCCTAGGGAAATAATGTGTGCTTTGGCTTCTGTTTGGTAGAGACTGTAGGTCAGATAAATAACAAAGCTGTTTGCCAGCAGCAGAAAAAACTGGAGCTGAATCCAAGTTAACAAATGTCAAGTGAAAGTGTCTTGAGACAAGAGGCCATCAGCTAGGCAAACATATTCAGTTAACAGGCTCTGCCACCCACCTCTGTCAATAACCTCTCTTCACATTCCTTTGCTAAGAGGGCCAAGTAAAGCATCTCATTTGGAAGGTTTCAGACTTTGCATGTACTGAGAGTATCAAAAAAAAAAAGCATCATGAATTTTCATAAAACATGTAAGGTTTGAAATAAATCACAGTGATTTAACCCATCAAATTCTCAGACTAAAAATACACTCAGGCAATCTTAATGTATTGTTTTCTGGTGAACTGAAAATTATACACTTTCCCCCAAAATGAGTAAGATTATTTAGGATATGGACCACATGGAATAATATTTTTTGGGGGAGGGGGGAAACTAAGGTGCTTCCGTAGGTGAGAGATTGGGATCAGCAATGGATGCTCCTTATGTTTCACTGCTTTTATAGTCTACATTTCTGTAGTTGCTGGCTACAGCGCTAGATGTTCCCAGGTGGAAGGACCATGGGAGGATGGGAAAATAAAGAAGAGACAAAGTTGGGGTCAGGTGGAGCCCTTACTCTCCTGAGGGGAGGACAGGAACTGCCCCCTCAATGCAGGGGCCTTTATTTATACCTTTAGTAACTTAATGTCACATGACACCTTGTTATCCTAGCAACCCACTGCTCAGATTATCTTGGGGCGAGGTGTTCTCTGGGCTGAAGCAGCTTCTTCACATGGCCTGCCTCAGGCACTTTTTGTTCTTGGGATGGCCCTGCTCCAGACTTGCATGTGTGGTCAATTTCCAGCTTCAATGGCTCCCAACACGTTCCCAAGTGAACACTTAGAAGTGCAAATTTGCCTGCTTCTGTGCTAGGATACAATACCCTTTGTGCATTTTTCAATAAGAAAATTTTTCTACAAAACTATTTTCTTAGCATCATCAGAAAACTAAGCAATGAGGTTTTCTCATTATGACTGGTCTACGTGTATGTCTATTAATCAAAGAAGTGAAAGGCATAAAGAATTTTTATGACATCTTTTGATTAGCTCCATTCACTGAAATTTACTTCTTGGAATAAGTATTACACATTTCAGCAAATGGAATTCACCTCTTTATCATTTTTGCAAGATCCTGTCATTTATCTTGAATCTCTAATCTGTGACCTGCGGCACTTGACACAGTTCTACAAAATCTACCCATCTTAGAAGAAACAGGTTTTATTTTTTTATTTTAAAGAGGAAGAAGAAAGAGAAAAATCAAGAAGGAAATAAATTGGTAAAACCACCACAACAAAAGCAAAACCATAACAACAACAATAATAGTAATATATGATTTCAAAGCAAGATGATAGGAATTAAGCAATGGTTGTAACATTGCATATTTTTATCTTGAAAACAGTTGCTCAGGTTACTAGATAATGGAATAAGGGAAAACAATAAAAGGGAACAAAACACTGGATTTGAAAACCAAGACAGAAAGAAAGCCCCCAGGGTTGCTAGAATGCAAATCGTTATCCTCCAAATAGATGCTCAGACTATCAGCTTTAGGCCTGCAAAGTTAATCAAACAATACAAGCGTTAAGTTATCATTATTTTTTTTTACTTCAATTGTTATCACCTCAGCCTGACTTCATCCAAAAAACCCCTTGCCTATGGGCAGGGGAGAGGGTAGGTCTTCTTGTCTCTGAGCTTACCGTCCAGCTGACTCACTGGAAGGTGTGGGTTGGCTTCTTGATTCTCCTCCCAATCATCCTGGCTGCTGCTGGCTCATAGTTTGGCTTCTTCAGAAGAAACACATTTTAAAAATGAAGTAGTAAATGCATGTAAATGATGCCTGCCAATACTAACTGTCAGTTAAATAAGGTTTTCATGAAGTGAATTGTTACAGACATCAATCCTCTATGGTAATATTTAGTGTATAAAACGTGTTTCATAGCTGCTATTAAGTGCCCCATAATGGAAGTATCTCTGAAGATATTTTATGAGACGCTAATTCAATTTGTTTTCATCAAAAATGATATCTCTTAAGGTAAAATTTATGGACAAGTGGAAGTCTATCTGTTACGGATTAAAAACTGGTGATCAACTTAACGCCAACTGTATTACTTCAGCATGGCGCTGAGTGTAAATGTTCCACCTGAGGAAAGTTGCCAGCATAAATGGAGACAAGGAGAAGGAGAAACTATTCACATTAGTGCGTTAAGGCGTTAATGGGTTGAGGCGTTGTGGGTTCTCCTACATGTTGCTGTTTGAGCCGTTGGTTCTCCTGGAGGAGCTCTGGTCCTCACATCGAGCATCGCTTCCTGGCTCTGGAGGGGAAGACATGTGACGCTTGGTCTCCAGGATGAACTCGTCACACTGGCTTCCTGGCATGTACTCAACTGTGCTTGTTGTTGGAGCAGCTCAGGGCCTCCGTGTCGCTGAGGATGGCTGTGGTGCTTTTCAGGACAACCCTGGTCTTTGTTGTGAGTGTGACTTCTCGGCTCCAGCGTAGAACCCTCAACACAAGAGCACAGATCCTTCACCATGCTGGCATAGACTTTCTAGGTTCCACCACTGACCTTTGGGCCTTCCCAGCACAGATCCATAAAAGAGACTGGTGTGAGTCCTTCTTGTGGGCTCTGGACTTCCAGTTGGACTTGTGGGGGGCATTGTCATGGGCTCTGGGTCTTCATCTGGACTCATGTGGGACATTGCTATGGGATTCAGACCCTTGGCTAAATATTTTATGTCTTCAGCATTGTGGATAGATTTCCTGCATTTTCTTGTGTCAACTCTGGGTGAACATCATATAAACATTATAAACTCCATTTCCTTATTCTAATTGTTCTCTGCATAACCCCTGACTGTAACGCTATCCTTTAAGAGGGCAGCTTCAGGGCAGCTTTGGTAAATATTTAGTGCTTGGACGTTTCTATCAGCTTACAAATTATCACCTTCAGGAAACCATTTTCTCTGATGTCTCTTAACCTAGTTAAGTTGGTTGATTTTCTACTTCACACCATGAAACCACCAAGGACAAGTGATTCTGTGTCTTTTTTTTCCCCAGTGAAGGCAGTACTTTTGAAGATCATCAGTGCTATGATTGAATCATTAATACTTTGTTCATTTGTTTAATTCCTCAGAATTTTGCCATTGTAGGAATCTGCCATCATTTATTGTTTTTGAAAATCTTTTTTTTGTGTGAATGGGTATTTGGTTGTTCTTTTCTAGTTTTATTTCACTATGCTTATTTTTTTCAATTGTTTATTTGACAGAATTCAAAATAAGATGATAGAAAATCAACAAATGGCTACTATATCGTGTATTGTTGTTTTCAAAATAGTCGCTCAGATTACCAGGTATCACCATGCAAAGTTCATCCAACAATATAAGCACTAACTGTTCTTTTTAATGAGCTAATAGAATTAGTAATACAATTATCTTAGCTATCATATATATATATATATTTTTCCCTTATTCTGTTCTCCTTTCCCCTTTCATTTTGAGCAGTTTCTTCCCCTTTCACTTTAACAGTATCTATTGTATATTTTGTATCTTGTTTATATTTTCATTTTCTTACACTAGGAAGATGATACAGTTTTTACACATGCAAGTCTGGTTTATTTCACTTACAAGTATTTATTTCACTAATTTCACTTTTCTTTCCTTCCTCCTTTCTTCCTCTCCCTCCCCTTCTCTTGCTCCTCCCCTCCCCTTCCTTCACTTCCCTCTATTTCTGTAATTCAGGGATACAGTGATTAGCATTTTCTTTTTTGCTGTAACAAAACCATTGAGATACTAGACTTGCAAGTAGAAGGATTTGTTTTGGCCCATGGCTTCAGGAATTTCTGTCTTGGATCTGCTGCCTTTGGGTGGAGGCAAGCCAACAATCAAGGCAAGAACCCTGATCAGAAACAGATGCTAAACTCATGGATGCCAAGAACCAGAGCAGAGCAGAAGTGGCTGAGATCTGAATATCCCTTCAAGACCACGGCCCCCAGTGACCTCACTTCCTCTCCCACAGTGACCTCACTTCCTCTCCCACAGTGACCTCACTTCCTCCCCTCACAGTGACCACACTTCCTCCTCACTTCTTCTCTGCACAGTGACCTCACTTCCCTCACTCAGTGACCTCACTTCCTCCCCCAGAATGACCTCACTTCCTACTCTCACAGTGACCTCACTTCCTCCCCACAGTGACCTCACTTCCTCCTCTCACAGTGACCTCACTTCCTCCTCTCACAGTGACCTCACTTCCTACTCTCACAGTGACCTCACTTCCTACTCTCACAGTGACTTCACTTCCTCCCATCACAGTGACCTCACTTCCTCCTCTCACAGTGACCTCACTTCCTCTCCACACAGTGACCTCACTTCCTCCCATTTGGCTTCACCTCCCAACAGCACCATGGGCTGGGACCCAGTGTATAACACATGGGACCTTGAGGGAGATTCTTTATCCAGCACATAACGATTGTATACATCAATGATTGTAGAGTCTAGTAGTGAACGCTAAAAGGGACAAACTTAGTGCTTCATTTTAAACCATCTTATGGATTCATTCAACTAAAACTGTATTATGTTTAACTTTTTCAGTAAGACACCTACAGGAAGACTAGATGAGTTAAAGACATGGTAGATCAGTGACTCATGCACACCCACATTCATAGCACCACAACTTACAACAGCTATGTCTTGGAAGTGAGCTGTAAGTCTATCAGCAGGTGAATCAATAAAGAAAATGTGGTATTTATACACAGTGGAGTACTACTCTGCCAGAAAGAAGGATAGACCAGAGTCATTCGCCAATGGATGCACCTTGAGACCATAAAATGAACTGAAGTAAATCAGGCACACAAGCTTCAACAACATGTGGTTTTTCTTATATGAGAAACCCAAATTTTAAATAAAGAGCTAAATAATAGGTAGGTGATATGAAGTAGGGAAATAGATCTTTCTCAACTCAGAAATGGATCAGAATATGGACAGAGGAGAGAGAGGAAGACAGGAGGTAATGACATGTAAAAAAATTGAAATATGTTAAATACTTGCACGAAATCTGCAGGATGAAGGTATAATTATTATGCAGTGGATATATATATGAGTGAAAAAATTTAAAGGATAAAAAAAACTGCACTATCTCTCTGCATGTGACATTAATATTGTAAGAAATTACAAAAGAGTGAAAACTAAGAAACAACACAGGAAATTGAAATGGGAAAATGTAAAACTGCATTGTCTTAATGGTACCTAAAGTACCTATCTTTCCCATGGAAGACTCTAAAATCTAAAACAGCAATAGAAAACAAATGATATTTCTGGCTTCCCAGAAATATTTTGAGGGTTAGAGTAATGTGTTTGTGTTGGTAGTTTTCCATTCTCCCCGGGATGCCTAACACCCAGAAAAATAAGATCCATGCCTTCAGAGTTATGCAGCACTCTTGTAACATCTTTATCATCTCTGAGGCCATGGCACATTCTAATTCCTGGAAATCACTTTCTTTTATTCACAGGTAGTTCAGGGAAGACTCCAAACATATAATTTTCACTGTGAGTATTTGCTGGTGGTTATCTCTTTACATTCTTGTTATCCCTAAATTAGAAAAGACAGTTTAATTACCCAAGGTCAATTTCTTTTCTAAAGGAGGCTGTCCTACCCAGTGATGCAGAGCTGAAAATTCCTTCAAACTGTGTCTTAAGTCAAAGTATATTTGGGCATTTTTGTGGCAAAAAGGCAATGATTTTCTTCTTACACTCAAAGATTTGGGGAATCAAAGGATGTCTAAAACTTCTGCTTAAAAAGCAATCTTCCATAGCCTTGGTGAAATCTTGAGAAATGTCAGAGAGAAACAGTTTTTCAAAGACATGAAAGCCATCTCTCAGCTCTTGAAATAAAGTCCAATGTGTTCTGCTTTCAACACTTAGCAACTATTTTTCTAGAAGTAAAATTTCACCTTACAAACACCACCCAACTGTAGGCTACTCAAAAATTAAGTAAAATTGTATTTGTAAATGTTACTGAATTTTTGGATTTATAAAACTTAGCATATATGATTACTGACTTTGATATGGGGACAAACTAGAGTCATTATGTACTCATAACTATTCCTGTCTTGGGTCAGGGTAAAAAGTACTGTGAAACACATTTTAAAAGGTTATATAATAGCTTCATTAAAATGATCATTTCTTACATAGAAAGAGACATTAAAATAATTTTGACTTAAAAGTTCTTTTCAATTACTGGTTTAATTTGTCAGTCCTTGTATTTTTGGCTGAAAGTTGTTAAATTTCAGTCTGGATATTAAAGAAATACTAAGTGTGTTTATTTGTGATTACAAACCAATTTTCATGAACTTCATCACTTGACACTGAAAATTAAATATGCAAAAGTGAATAATTTTTTCTACCAAAATCATACTGGCATAAATACTTTCATAGGTACATAGATACAAGCAATGTGCCCTTACCATTGACCCTGATGGGTTTATTGACTCTTAAAAATGTTGGTTATCTTATAGGGTGACCATGTGTCATAGTACAATGTGAAAAATCAAAGCAGATTTTGTTTTATCGTGTTTTCTATACTGTATATTTAAGACTTCGGGGGATTTCAGTTGAAGTTTTGTGGCAGCTTGATGTCTAAATTGCATGTTATTATTATTCTTCCCAGAGCTTGAGTCCTTAATATTTTAACAATAAAGCATTGTAACTAATGTATATAGATAATGCTTCTGCACATGATGAATTATTGTATAGTGGAAGCATAATTTATATGAACCCAGAAATCAAAACATTTGGGAGCCTCATTTTATTGTAATATTTGTTGCATTGGAATGTTCTGGAACTAATTCTGGAACCTCTTAGTGTGTGTCTACTATACATAAGACACTGAACAATGTTCCAAAATAAAGCTCCCAACTCCTCACCTAAGCCCTCTCCTTTAAGTTATTTAACTTTCCAGTGAATTGATCTAGTGTTTTCTACTTCTTAGGCAATTATCTAGATAGAGTAATGAGACTTTTAAGAAAAGTTTATGGAGAAGATGATTATTTGTGGGTCTAGAGATAGAATCATAGTTGTGCGATGTATTTTAAGGGTGCATACAGATTACCAATTCATACATATATATAAAATTGTTGTCAAATTTTTTTCTCTATTGCTTCTTTCTTACTTTGGGGTCTGCTGTGGAGAAATTACCTTAATATGTCCATAGAGAAATGGATATTAGCTCAAAACTAAGTTAAAACCAGAATGTTAATGGCAACTCTAGCTGGGACCATAGGACACAGCAGGTTGAAGGGGATCTTACGTGAGTTACTAGTGAGCTGATATCAGGCTCACATGACTGCATCAATCTCTGCCCCTCTGCAGACATGAATTGTGAAACCTCAGCCTAATTTGAGCCAGCAAGGCTTAGCAAAATTTAGTAAATGTCTGGGCTTGCTGGTCCATGATTGACATTCAGGGTGCAAACTGGAAAGGGCAAATCCCCGCTGGGTGTGGGTGGCACCATCCCATAGACTTGAAGCTTGCATGAATACAAAGGACAAGAAGAAAGTCTTTGGAAGAATTCCAGTCTTTGGCCTGGCCTTTGGATATTCATTTCCAGTTCTTTCAGATGATAAGTACAGATTATTCAACTCTCCAGTGTGTTAGATCTTTCTGGGTTCCAACACAAACTCCCATTAGGCTTTGCAGCGAGCTTCCGGTCTTCAACCTTTTACTGGGTGCTGGGCCTGTCAGGTACACAGATGGCCATTTTCTAATCTTTGACCCCTGGTTCCATGAGCAGCCATTTTGAGCACATCTCATAATTCCCAAATATACCCATATGTCAGACACGGACAATCCAACTCTCCCTTTTACTCTATTTCTCCTCTTTTCAGGCTTCCCCCAGCAATAATTCCCAGTAACTACCCCTGAATTCCTGTGCTGGCACTCATGGTTTCATGACTACAATGCTTTACAAAGAAATCTTTCCGCTTCCGGTGCTCTGTTATAGACCACTCCTGGAGGTCAAGCTGGGATGTCACCAGTTCCATCCCAGCCTGGGACACTTAGTGGCATAGAGAGACCTTGTGTTCAATTAAAAAATAAGATTTAAGATTCAAAAAGGACTGAAGATATGCCTCAGTGCAGAGATTCTGGTTCAATATGCCAGTACTACCAAGAAAGAAAAAGAGAAAGAATAAAAGAAACAGTAAGGAATGGAGACTAGGAGAAAAGAAGAAGAAAACTAGGCAGGAAAATGAAGGAAGAAAAGAAGAAAGGAAGGAAGAAAAAATTTCTTTTACCTAAACGGGAAAAAAAAGGTAAAAATATTATGGGAAGAGAACCAATAACTCACTACATTTTCTATTTTAACTCCTGTTTATTTACCTTCATTTAATTTCTTTATTACTAACAATTAAAACTTTGTCCATGTGGGAAATGGGTACACAGCGTTTGTCTGTCATTTGTGAAAATTAGCTAAGAACCTGGAAAAATAGTTTAAAACAATGCATATGGATCGCATAGATTTGCACACAATGAATGTCTTACTTAGAAATATTGTTCATTCATTACCTGAAAGCACAAATTTCCTTTGTATATTTATTTTTGTAATTCCATTGAACTACCCAGTTACTTAATATTTCAAAGAGATTTCTTAACTGCTTGTGCTGTCATCTATAACTTAGACCCAGAATTTGTTGGCTGTAGGAAAGCGAACTGTGCTATGTTTTTATGTGAAAAATGTTCAAAAGAATTAGGAGGCTCAAATCAATAGAATGAGCTTTCAGCATAAAATATTCATTCTGAACACAAGCCTTAAAGAAAATGTTATCAGAATAAATAAAAGGTAGTAATTACATCGGGATAAATTTCCAGTCAAATAATTCAAGCTATAATACTCCACTTGGGGAATTAATATATGCAGGCAACCCTATTTTGTCAGTAAACTGAGATTGACTTTGGGAATTACTATCATAAAAAGTAGCCAAAATGTATACACTAATGAATTAACATCAACAAAACAAAATGTAAACACTATTGTCAGGGGAAATAAAACAAAATGGAGACAAAACAAAACCAAAAAACCTCCGATTTTTCAGCATAACCCAACACATTCATATGACCAAAATATGATTAGTTTCAGATTAAAAAAAAACTATCTAGAATATAAATGCTGGCTAAGAATTTGGTGGACAAATGATTTGGAAAGATATAGAAGAAATCACTTTTTAATGATAAGGACATGAAAGAAGTGATTTTAAAGTTATTCATGGTGATTTTTTTCCCCTTCCTTTCTCTATTTTTAATAGCATTTCAGGACATTTCTTATTAGTGACACTTGACTTAGCTGGGTCCAGATGTTGTAAACACAGATAGCATCGGGGACAGCTGGAATGTGTGCCAGTATAATCTATCTGAACTAGTGCTGGGGTCATTAATCTAGATGATGTGTTTATCACCCAGACATGAAATGAGTCTTTGAATTATATTATGTGTATTTCAATAGGGCAGGATTCACTATCTCTCTCTCTCTCTCTCTCTCTCTCTCTCTTTCTCTCCTCATTTTTGTTTCAAGACAAGGTCTTTCTAAGTCTCTAAGTTGCCCAGGTTGGGCTTGAACTTGTGATCCTCTCATCTTGGCCTCAGAGAGTGCTAGGTTTCCAGGCATGTACTGCCAAGCATGGCTCTATCCCAACCACTTCCAGTGTTACTTCTGAAATTCAGAGTTCAGAAGCTACTCAGCAGAATGATTCATGTGTTCTTATGGTGTTTGCATAGAATTTTCTCCTCCCATTGTCCCTCAAAACACAATCTCTTTGTTGGCTTAGAATTTTGTGTCACCATTTCGCAAAAGCATTTGATAAGCTCTAGTGATGACTGGATATTGCACTTTTCTCATCGGGATAGTTGGGAATGTGTTTTAAAAAGTAGCTTGTGAATAGTTTGGACATAACAGGGAAATTTCTCCAATCTACCACTGTAGACAAGAGGTAGCCATAAATGGTGGATCCATCTTTGCAGTGAAATCTTATTTCTACAAACAGATACATGATTGGATTTGGACCACCAGCATTAGTGAATGAGAAAAATGAGAAATTCAGGATCATTTTTCCCCCGCCTCAGGACAGAAAGCCTAAGATGTGAGAATCCAGAAGAAGTGGTAGAATTACTAGGAAAACATGGTGTCTGTTACAGGACTTCAAGACCAGAAAATAGGAAATAACAACCACTACCATAATGTCTCTTGTGTTTTTCAAAATAGTTCTCCAGTGTGTTCCTTACAGACCTAGAATTTGAGCCCACTGAACCATCAAGATAGATGCAAAGGATCCAAGAAGAAAGATGTAAAATCTCAGGCCATGTCTAGCTAAATCTCTTATGCTTACTGTGACTAAAATTGGAGAAATTATCTTCATCTCTGATTCATTAGGCCTCTGAAATTATCCAATGCTGAGAACTATTTAGAAGTTGCTTTCCTAGGGTCCTGTGTGGAGTGGACTTTTCCTTCCAGTTCACGCTACAGAATTCGAATGCTTTCCTTTGCATGTTAGCAGCCTTTGAAAGGAAAGGGCATGAGCCGTGGTGAATCCTTGCAGATGGGATCTTTGCAATCACATGTCCGCTCCATTTTGTATTATGCATATATATTACAATTTATGTATGTTCCCCCATCCACGGACTTTTCATTTGCCTACTTTGCTTACTATTAGTCATTAACTTGGCAATACTAACATCTTTATGAGGTCACGGCTTCATTTCCTGTAAGTATATTTCCACAAGACAGGCTGCTAGATCATGAGATCATAACCATTCCAATTTCCTTAAGAATTTCTTTATTTCTTTAGTGCACAGTGACTTCCCTCATTTACATTTCTATCATAGTTTAACCAGGCAAAACCCTAGTTAAATATAGAAAACTCTTATTTCTCCTTTCCATGCAAAATTTATAGCTGCCTCGGTTATAATTTACAGCAAGAAATGAAATTTGCATGCATTTTAATGCTTTATATTTAGAGCAGTTTAAGGCTGAGAACAAAGCATGGAGTCACCTTACATCCACTCCTCCCAGCATATGATAACTTCCACAGTTATCAAGGTCCCCCAAGGGAGCACAACTATTGGAAATGAGGAATCTACAGATCGCGTATATTTTTGAGGTGACCCTCAGCTGACATTTTATATTTAATAGTGCAGATCACAGTTTGCATGGTAGGTTGGATCCTGAGGTGAGGAGAAGACCAGAAGGAAGTAGATGTGTAGAAGTTACTAGGAGGGAGACTATGAGAAAACCTGAGCTATGAAAAGCAGATGACGTAGTACACATAGCAAAACATGGTGTCTTTTATGGGCCTTCAAAACAAGACAGTAGGAAAATCAACAATGGCTACCATAGTGTCTCTTGCTTTCCTCAAAACAGCTGCCCATACCTTCACACATATTGAAATCAAATGATACACAACAGACTAAAGCCAATCAAAACAAAAGAATGAACGCCTTATAGGACTTCAAAGAAAATAACAGGAAATGAACAATGATTATTATAATGTCTCATTTGTTCAAAATAGCCATCTATTGTTTTGAAGTCCAATAATGCTTTCATTCTTTTGTTTTGATTGGTTTTATACTGTTTTGTTTTGTTTGATTTTATTGTGTGTGAAGATAGGGACAATTATTTAACAAAAAGCAAGAGACATTATGGTAGCTGCTGTTGACTCCCTGTGGTCTTGTTTTGAAGTCCTGTGTTGCATGCATTGTTCTGTTCTGTTTTGTTTTGTTTTATTCTCTTGAAAAAAAACACTGTGTCTATCTTAATTCTGTTGAGGAAGGAAGGAAGGAAGGAAGGAAGGAAGGAAGGAAGGAAGGAAAGAAGGAAGGAAGGAGAGTGGTCCTTTTGCATGGTAGCTTGTCACTAAGTTCAAGGCAAGTTTGCCAAGGCTGTTGGAATATTTTCAGAACAGAGTCAGCTTCCAGGGACAAGCATCCTTTGGTAAGTCACTACCATGGAGTAGCTGATGGGAAGCCTGAATTGGTTGCAAATATTATGGTAGATTTCCAAGCTCAGAGACTGAACCTTCAGTCAATCTTCCACTCACTCCACGACACAGACCTTGTATTTCTATGACTTGCACTCTCTTAACTTCAGCTAGTTAGTCAGTCTACACTGCGGAAAGATGAGTATTAGCTGTGCTTTCTGTCAAATTCAGGCAAGAGATAGTCTGTGTGGGAATCAAAATACAACCAGTGGCCACAGTTCTTGACTGACCCTAGCTGACCCAACTCTTCATATGCAGAGGTCATTCAGGTTGTACTGGGTAGACCACTGGAAAAGTCTCTGGGTGTTATGTTGGTTTTCTAGCTAACAAATGGGCACATAAAAGTGATGACTGCAGAGACTGTTCTGTAAAAATGACTTAAATTGCATGAGGTTCTGAATTTCCTACTCATGGCATTATATATCCAATATATCTTGACTCTAAGATCATTCCTAAAGATGGGTTTTATAGTCTAATGATCCTTTGCAATACAGACTTTCAAAGAGAATCGAAGAAAAAGCTGATTGTGTCCACAAAGAACTTCATATTTTTTTTTTGCACTCAGATAGAGTCACATCTTCCTTGATTATTTCTCATAACATTAGTATAAAGGAATGACGATGGTGGGCTTGGCCATGGTGATGCTGCTAATGGTAAGAATGGTGTCATGGTGATGACATGTGTGATGATGATGGTGGCAGTGATGGTGGTGATCATGGTGTGTGTGGTGATAATGGTGATGGTGATGATGGATGATCATGGAGATGGGGGTGATGGTGATGGTGATGATGTAAGTGATATTGATGGGGATGATGATGAGAGTGATGGTGAAAATGGTGGTGGAGGTGATGATGATGATGATGGTGATAATGATGGTGACGAGAGAAATGCCACCACGATGATGCTGGTAATGATGATAGTGACAGTGACTATGACAGTGGTGATGATGGTGAGGATGATGGTGCCAATGGTGATAGTGATGATGACAATAGCGGTGGTGTTGACAGTGGCATGGTTATGATGCTGCTGCTGATGTCGATGATGGTTGCCATAGTCACGATGGTCGTGATAATGATGGAGGTGATACCACTATCATTGATGGTGGTGATAATGATGGTGGTGATACCAATGGCATTTGTCATGATGCTAATGGTGGTCATGATGATGATGGTGATGGTCATGATGATGGTGGTGATGATGACGATGGCGGTGGTCATGATGATGGTGGTGGTGACGGTCATGATGATGATGGTGATGATGACAATGGCGGTGGTCATGATGATGATGGTGGTCATGATGATGGTGCTGATGGTCATGATGATGGTGGTGATGATGATGATGGCGATAGTCATGATGATGGTGGTGGTCACGATGATGGTGGTGATGGTCATAATGATGGTGGTGATGATGACAATGTCTGTGGTCAAGATGATGATGGTGGTCACAGTGATGGTGGTGGTGGTCCTGATGATGGTGATGATGACGATGGTGGTGGTCATGATGATGGTGGTGGTCACAATGATGGTGGTGGTGGTCCTGATGATGATGGTGATGATGACGATGGTGGTGGTCATGACGATGGTGGTAATAGTGATACTGACATTAGTGCTGGTGACAGTGATGATAATAATGATAGTGATACTGATATTGACAATGGCCATTATGGTGGTGATGGTGAATCACTGTCACAAAGGACAGTGATGGCCATAAGGGGGATGCCGGACACACATGACAATGGTGGGTAGGTTGATAATGGTGATGATGGTGAAGATGATTTGTCATGGAAGTGGCCCAGTATAAGAAGGAGGAGAAGAGATAAAATGAATAGAAAAGAACAGGAAATGGATTTTAGGGAAAAATGGTAAAAATTGAAACAAAGAGAGCCCCACACTTTTTTATATGATGAAGAACATAGGAAAGCAGCCAAGCTAGTGAAGACTCAGGCTGATCTATCACTGCATCTTTTCTTCCACTACTTTATATGGCTCCAGTTACTTACATGCTACATTTTCAAAGAGCAGTGTGGGGAAGTCTGTATTCCATCCAGGAAATCTGTGTACTGCACAAGATTCCATGTGTTTTGAAGCAAACTGCTCATCTGAAGTGCAGAATTGTCACAGAGCTCACAATATTCTCAGGTAAATTACTAAAAACTTGCAGAAATCTCCTTCTGTATGTATGCACGTATGTGTGTATGCATCTTTTTTTTTTCTTTGCAATACTAGGGTCTGAAAGAAGAACCATCATATTGAGCTATACTCCAAGCAGTTTAGTTTTTAAATTTTAAAACAGGATCTTTCTAAGTCACAAAGTTGCCCAGGCTGGGCTCAAACTTGTGAAGCTGTTGCCTAAGAATCACAGAGTTCTGAAATTTTTTGCTTGTATTTCCATACCAGCTATTGGAATTTTAAAGATCTGTAGAGTTATGGGTAATTTTTTAACTGTTTAGAGTTGATATCTATGTTGCTTGAAACAGGCACTTGAAATGTTGACTCGAAAAACTTGAACTGAAGCCCAGAGTTTCAGTAACAGATCTCTACAGATTCATGAGAATCTTGAATTTGGAAGTAAACATATTTATGGGATTTGCACTGAGGCTTTCTGAGTATTGTTGTGACAATTTCATTTTGTGTAAAATGTGTACTTGATATCTTGCTTGGACAGGAAAAAGGAACATTGCTAAGACAAACAATGTCAAAATGTTCAAGGAAATTTTTCTTTGCTCTGTCAACAATAATTTCCTGAGCGTTTTAACTACCCATTTGATGTCTCTTGTAATTTTCAGCATCTATATCAGGTAGGACATGGCAGTGCTAACTCCCTGGGGCTTTGCTATTCCTGCATCAGTAGTGATAATTTATTTGTCCAACTAAGGAGAAATTGCTTGATTAGTTACTGTACCCTCTTATTAACTTGATGTGACATTAGCATTATTGATAACTTTCTTCTAACCATGCATCTTGTGAGGCCCACTATTTCTGTTTCTTCTGGCAGATTATAACTTTGGCCCTGGAATTTCTCAAGTATAGGATGTGGCTACACCTTAAAACTAACTTGCAGTACAAAGAAGATGGGCATGAAAGTCAATCAGGAGATCTAGTAGATCTAGCTTGCATGCTGAGTCTCAACTTCAGTGTACGCCTTGAAATTCCTAGGACTCTTCTGGTCAATTAAGAAAATCAGGAGGTGAAAGGAACTGTAAATTTTGGAGTTAACATTTATCTCAGGTTTGAATGTAATATCTACGTGCAAATGAGGATGTCCAATACGATCTTTTGTCTTTACACCTTGAAACAGTATTTATGTCATGAAGCAGCAAATTTACATAATACGAAGAGTAAAGATTTTGAGAATACAATAGATATGAACATAGACCTCAGATTGGCTATCTATGAGCCCTATATCATCAAGACATGTTTCATCTCTCTGAATATCTATCATCTCAGATGTCTAAAAAATATCAGTGTCAATATAAAGTGATGAGCCACTGTGGGAACATTTTAGGCATCTAACTGGATCTTATTAGTGGTCTTTATTATTAAAAAAATAAATAATGACTTCATCCTAACTCCCCAGTGTAATGCAATGGAAATTTGAGCTTGAAGGCAAATCCTTCACATCACCTTACAAATCTCTGTCAACAGGTGGAAAAAATCCAGGCTTTCATTAGACACTCAGGCCAACTATGATTTATTGAGACTTTTTTGCTGGAAAGCAATTGTCAACTCTCTCCTTCACTAAAATCCATGAGCAGGTAAAGACACACATCTTATACTTACATAGCAGGTTGAAAAGCAAAGTTATATTTCTAAAATCTTATCTCATTTCACATAGATTTTGGACTTGAAGTGTGTCCCAAGATGTCATGTGTTGCAGGCTTGGTCTCTAAAACAGCAAGTGTCAGAGGTATGGATTTTGGGAGGTAACTGGATCATGAAATTTCTGCACTCATCGGTGCATTAATACATTGATGGATTCATAATTTGAAGGTAAGGTGGGGAAATGGTGGAAACTTACTATATTAATTTTAACCTGGGGCCAGTGGACCATGGACTGCAATCCCTGCAACCAAAAACCACAATAAATTTCTGCCTTCAGGTTAATTTTCTTTAACGTTTTGTCACAAGGACGGAAAGCTGACCACGAGGCATGGGAAATTAATGTCTTTGCAACATCAGAAAAGTTTCATCAAAGAGTGACAAATACTTAAGGAATGCGATGAACTTTACCCGATTTATAGCTCCCTGGCAGCTTATCTTAATCCTGACCTCTCCTTCCTCTGGTTGAAGTAGACAGGAAGGGACACAAAGTATCCTTAGCCTGAACGCACATGCTCCGGTAATTCTAGGGCTCTGTAGAAACACATCCTTTAAAGTCAAATTTTATTTTTTTAATTTTTTAATTTTAATTTTTTTATTTTAAAGAGAATAAAACAAAAGAGGATGGATCTAAGCAGATCAGAACAGAACAATGTAAGCAACACAGTACTTCACAAGACAATTAGATATTAACAGTAGCTAACATAATGTCTTTCTTTGAAATGGTTGAGCTTAGCTTTACACACAGTAATGTCAAACATAAAAAAAATAGAATAAAACCACTCAAGAGAATGAAAGTATTGCAAGACATTCTGAACCAAATAACCCAAGATGAACAATAGCTGCTATATTATCTCATTTTCCATAAAAATTTTGTTTATACTATCATACATATTAAAATTCAACAAGACACAATGTGATAGAACCAATGGTAATACAAAAACAAGAGCATGGTAGGACTTCAGAGCAAGATGATATTAAATCAACAATGGCTGCCATATTGTCTTTCCTTCAAAGTAACTATTCATACAATCACATATATTAAGATCAAACAAAACAGAATAAAGCCATTCCAACCAATGAATGAAAACATGATAAGATTTCAAAGCAATATAATGGTGAACCATGATTACCACAAAAATCTTCTGTACTCTAACCATTACTTACACTAGGGTACTATACAGTATTCATACATGAGAGCTTGATTTATTTCACTTATGAGAACTGATTCAAGTTGCATCCATTTATTTATAAATATCTCAATGTGATCATTCTTTATAGCTGGGTAGTACTCCATTTTATAAAAGTACTACAATTTTTTTATTCATTCCTTGGTTGATGGGCACTTAGGTTGTTTCCAAGATCTGGCTATTACAAATTGTGCCACTATAAACATGGGTGCGCATATATCACTGTGGTAAGATGTTTCCAGATCTTCTGGGAACATGCCTAAGAGTGGAATAGCTGGGTCAAATGGGACCTCCAACCCCAGCTCTTTGAGGAATCTCCAGATTGACCTCCACAGTGGTTGCAACAGTCTACACTCCCACCAACAGTGCAGAAGACGTCCTTTTTCCCCACAGCCTCTCCAGCATTTGTTGTTGGTAATTTTGTTGATCCTGGCCAGTCTTTCTGGAGTGAGATGGAATCTCAGTGTGGTTTTAATTTGCATTTCTCTAATGACCAATGATGATGAACATTTTTTCATGTATTTATTTGCCATTCATATTTCTTCATCTGAGAACTGTGTGTTGATCTTGGATACCCATTTCTGGATTGGGTCTTTGAATTTTGGGGGTCTGATTTTTTAAAAATTCTTTATAAGTTGTAGACAGAAGTCCTTTGTCTGAGGGACAGTTCACTAAGATTTTTTCCCAATTTGTGGGTTTTCTTTTCACTCTGCTGAAGATTTCTTTGGACATGCAGAAACTCTTTAATAAGACGTGATCCCAGTTATTGATTCTGGGAAGTATTTCCCATGCAGTTTGGTTCTTGTTCATGAATTCTCTACCTACCCCAATGCCTTCAAGATTTTTACCTACCTTGTTTTCCAACAGATTTAGTGTTTCTGTTTTAATATTTAGACCTTTGATCCATTTGGATTTTAGTTTAGTACACGGTGATAGGCATGGGTTTAATTTTAGCTTTTGGCATATGGCTAGCCCATTTTTCCAGCACCATTTATTAAAGAGACTGTCATTCTTCCAATGAACATGCTTGGCCCCTTTATCAAAGATAAGTTGGTTGAGTGTGTTCATAGTTGTATCTTCTAGTCTATTCTATTGATCTTCAGGTCTGTTTTTATTCCAATACCATGCTGATTTTATTATAGTAGCTTTATAGTATAACTTCAAGTCAGGGATTGTGATGCCTCCTGCCTTGGCTTTGCTGCTTAGAATTGCATTTGCTATTCTAGGTCTCTTCTGGTTCCAGATGAATTTTAGGAGTGATTTCTCTAGATCTATGAGGTACGTTAGTGGTATTTTCATTGGGATTGCATTGCATGTGTATAGCAATTTTGGGAGAATGGCCATTTTTATAATATTTATTCTATCTATGAACAAGGATGTCTTTCCATTTTCTGAGGTCCTCTTAGATTTCTTTTTTCAGGGTATTATAATTTTTCCTGTACAACTCTTTTACATCTTTCATTAGATTAATTCCTAAGTATTTCATTTTTTTTGGATGCTAATGTGAAGGGTGTGTCTTCTCTTATTTCCCTCTTGGTGATTTTGTTGTTAGTGTATAAGAATGTTATTGATTTTTGAGTATTGACTTTGTATCCAGCTACATTGCTAAATTTATTTATTATATCTAGGAGACATTCAATGGAGGTTTGGGGGTCTTCTATGTAGAGTATCATGTCATCTGAAAATAATGATAATTTAACTTCTTCTTTTCCTATCTTTACTCCTTTTATTTCTCTCTCTTGTCTAATTGCTCTGGCTGGTATTTCCAGTACTATGTTGAACAGGAGCAGTGAAAAGGGACATCCTTGTCTTGTGCCTGATTTTAAGGTAAAGGCTTTCAGTTTCTGGCCATTTAATATGACACTGGCTGTTGGTTTGTCATAGATGGCCTTTATCATATTGATGTAAAGACCACATATTCCAATTCTCTGTAAGGTTCTTATCATGAATGTGTGTTGGATCTTATCAAAAGCTTTCTTTGCATCTATACAAATGATCATGTGATTCTTACTTTTGGCTCTATTGATATGGTGGATTACATTTATTGATTTATGTATGCTGAACCATCCCTGCATGTCTGGGATGAATCCCACTTGGTAATGGTGTATAATCTTCTTGATGATTTGCTGTATCCTGTTTGCCAATATTTTATTGAGAATTCTTGCATCTATGTTCATTAGGGAGATTGGCCTGTAGTTCTCTTTTTTAGTTGGGTCTTTCTCAGGCTTTGCTGCTAGAGTGATATTAGCTTCCAGAAATGACTTAGGGAGAATTGCTTCCCTTTCAATTTCATTGAAGAGTTTGAGGACTGTCAGCATTAGGTCTTCTTTGTATTACTTGTAGAATTCCACAGTGAATCCGTCTGGGCCTGGGCTCTTCTTTGTTGGTAGGGACTTGCTTACATTTTCAATTTCATTAATAGAAATTGGTTTCTTTAGTAGTTTTACATCTTCTTGATCCAGCTTTTGTGGTTCGTATGTTTCTAGGAATCTGTCCATTTCTTCTGTGTTATCGAACCTATGAGAGTAGAGGTTTTCGAAATAGTTGTTGATGATCTTCTGTATTTCCACAGGGTCAGTAGTGATTTCACCTTTTTCATTCTGTATTGCATGAATTTGAGTCTTTTCTTTCCTTTTTAAAATTAGATTGGCTAGGGGTTTGTCAATTTTATTTATTCTTTCAAAGAACCAACTCTTTGATTTATTGATCCTTTGTATTGTTTTCTTAGTCTCTATTGCATTAATTTCTGCTCTGATCTTTATAATTTCCTCCCCTCTTTTGGCTTTGGGCTTGACTTGCTCTTCTTTTTCTAGCTGTTTGAGGTGTAATATCAGATTGCTTACTTGTGTTCATTCTGTTTTCCTAATGTGGGAACTCAGTGCAATTAATTTTCCTCTGAGGACCACTTTCATTGCATCCCACAGGTTCTGGTAAGTTGTATTTGTATTTTTGTTTGCTTGGAGATATTGTTTAATTTCTCCTTTAATTTCCTCTGTGACCCACTGATTGCTCAAGAGTGTATTATTTAATTTCCATGTATTTGTGTGGTTTTTGCAGTTACTTTTATCATTAATTTCCAGTTTCATTGAAATTTCCAGTTTCAATTCTTTTGCATTTACTTAAATATGTTCTGTGGGTTAGTATATGGTCTATTTCAGAGAATGTCCCATGTACTGCTGAGAAGAATGTATATTCTGATGTTGTTGGATGGAACACTCTGTATACATCCATCAAATCGATTTGTTCACAGGTGTGATGCAGTTCTGTTATTTCTTTGCTGATTTTGTCTAGCTGATCTATCCCTTTGTGCCAATGGTGTGTTAAGGTCTCCTGTTATAATTGTGTTATTATTTATTTGATTTTTCATTTCTGTTAATACTTGCTTTGTGTAGTTGGGTGCTCTGGAATTTGGTGCATATATATTTAAGTTTGTTATCTCTTCTTCTTGCAGTTTTCCCCTAACTAGTATGTAGTGACCTTCTGTATCTCTTCAGACCATTCTTGGTTTGAAGTTCACATGGCCTGCAAACAGAATAGCTACCCCCTCTTTTTTTGTGTGTTCCTGTTGCATGGAGTATTGTTTTCTATCCTTTGACTTTCAGTCTATGAGTTTCCTTTTGGGTTAGATGGGTTTCTTGTAGACAGTATATGGTTGAACATTGTTTCTTGATCCATTCTGCCAGTCTGTTTATTTTAATTGGTGAATTGAGGTCATTTACATTAATGGTTATAACTGTCATATATTGGTTTATTGTTGACATGTTATCTTTCTGATGTTGTGTCTTAGCTTTCCATTCTGTTTAATTGTCTGTCTTGCTTAGTGGTTTTTTCCTATGTGTATCTAGAATGTCTTTCAGTATTCTTTGTAGGTTTGGTTTGGTGATCATGAAGTTCTTCAGCTGTTCTTTCTCATGGAAGTATCTTATTCTCCATCCATTTTGAAGGACAGTTTTGCAGGGCACATCAGTCTGGGTTGGAAGTTGTTTTCTTTAAGGATCTGAAAAACTTCACTCCATGCTCTTCTTGACTTCATTGTTTGTGTTGAGAAGTCTATTGTGATTCTGATAGGATTTCCTTTATAGGTGACCTGTCTCTCTAATAGCTTTTAATATTCTGTTCTTATGTTGGATTTCTGGGATGGTGATAATTATATGTCTGGGTGTTGATTTGTTTTGATTATGTCTATTTGGAGTTCTATATGCTTCACTAATCTGTATGTCAGTTTCCATTGTCATGTTTGCAAAGTTTTCAGCTATTACTTCTGTAAATAGCCTCTTGATATCATTTGTGTTGTCCCCTTCTTTTTCTTTTATCTTTATTAATCTTATGTTGTTTTTCTTTGCATCATCTTGCAGCTGTTGAATTGTTATTTCCTGATTTCTTGTTATTGTTAGAAGATCTTTCCTTTCCTGTTCACTAGCTGAAATCTTACCTTCGAGGTCTGAGATTCTATCTTCACTTTTGTTGAGGCAGTTTTTATAACTTTCATTAGTTTTTGATTTCCTGTGTATCTCTTTGAATCTGCTTCAAGCATTCTGTTTGTCTCTTAAACTGTTCATTCAGGAATTCTATCATTTTGCTTTGTTCCTCTAACATTTTAGCTGTGTCTTCATTGGATGTGTTCAATATTTCTTTCACTACTTTTATCATTTCTTCTTTTACCTGGGAGATTATTTCTGATTTGAATTCCCTCATAGTTCCCTTTATTTATAGTCATAGTTCCTCATAGTTCCCCTTATTTCAGTTGATATCATTTCATGCATTTCAGTTGTATGGCTAGTATTTTTTTCTATGTACATGGCTCCTAGGTTTTCTTGGGATGAGCTGGAGGTTTGAGATTGCATTTTGGTCTTTCATTTTGTCATTTTCCTGTATTTCCATGTTTCCAGTGATGTTCCAAAGCTTTCCCTGGATGTGTTGGTAATCACCTCCTGAGCCCTCTGCTCCTGGGACTCACTTGGCTTTGGCTTCCCTTGTGTGGTGGGCCTGGTCCCCTGGTTGAATGAAGGTCACTGGGTATGGTCTACTCAAGCCCATGGAACCTCTGGAGCCTAGTCCAATATCCTAAGGGGGCTGGGCCAGGACCCAGCTGCTGGGATCAATGGTCCCAAACTTTTCTGGACCTGCCTTGGAGAGCTGCAACTGACCTCACAGCTGCAGCATGGGCCTGGCTCCCCTTTTTTTGGGCCTGGCTCCCCTGGTTGAATGAAGGTCATTGGGCATGGTGCACTCAAGCCTGTGGGACCTCTGGAGCCTAGTCCAGTGTCTTAAGGGGTCTGGGTGGGCACCCAGCCATCAGGATTGATGGTCCCAAACTTTTCTGGGCCTGCCCTGGGAAACTGCAGCTCAACTCGTGGCACAGAACCTGCTTGGCTCCCCCTTCAGTAGGCCTGGCTCCACTGGTTGAATGAAGGTCACTGAGTGGAGTCCACTCCCAAAGTCAAACTTTAAAACTCTGACATTTAGCTAGACTCCAACAAACTGTACAAGGCCAAGATCGAATTACATTCGGATTAATTAGACATGAACATAGAGGAGGCCTTGAGATATTCACGCTACTTGAATTGAGATAAAAATTATCTTCCTTGCAACAGGGAATAAGCACCCTAAAAACTGCATTTTAAGGTGATGTAGAACACTCACGGAACAAGAATTTTAGAGATGGTGAAAAGCTCTTTTTAGGTTTAAATTGAATTACCTCAGAATTGGGAGGTGTAGTTCAATTCTGCAAAAGGACTACAAATCTATGTACTAGAATCATGTACTAAGAAGAACTGATGATACATATCTTCAAGAGTACTCTGTTATATTTATAATGCATGATTTTCTTAAAACAGTTAATGTTTTTCTATCTATGTTACTACATGAATTCAATTCTAGGTTTGTAGTTGCTATTAAAAATTGGAGATTCCTCATAAAGCTAAAAGTTGAAAAGCCACCCCACCCATCTCTATTCCCTTTGCAGGAATCCCCTGAAAGAGTGAAAGATACAATTTTAGAGTGATTTTTGCATGCCCATGTTTATAGCAACACAGTTCATAGTGGCTCAAGCATGGAAACAGCATCTTTTCCCATCAATAGATCAATAGCTAAAGAAAATGTAGTATTTACATATAGCTCAGTACCCCTCTGCCATAAAGAAAGATGAACTAGAGTCACTGCAGGAAAATAGATGCATATTGAGGCCGGGGTGTTTGGTGAAATAAATCAGACACAAATACTTAAATAGCACATGAATTCTTTTACGTGAGAAGCTCAAATGTAAGTTCAGAGTGAAACAAAAGATTGATAATAGAAAGGAAGGAGACAGATGTTTCTCAGGTGGAAAGTGGATCAACAGCTGGAGAGAGAGGGAGGTGATGGGAAGTGGAGAAAACCATGAATTAAGATGTGCTATGGGCCCAGGGATTTAGCTCAGTGGCATAAGCACCTGCCTTGCAAGTGTGAGGTCATGAGTTCAATCCCCAGTTAAAAAAAAAAATTGCTACGTACATGCACTGACTTCATGCCAAGAAAGTACTGCAAAGTTGGAATCTTAAAGAAGAATGCTACAATATATAGTACATTTCAGAAAGAATTATGTATTTTAAAGTCATCCTTTTTCCTGCTGCTCTGGTGTATGATACACACGTCGTCTGAGATCACCAGAAACCTTGGGTTGATGAATTGGGATGCATGTTATTGGAAGCTGACAAGATCTAACCATTGAATTTCTGTGTCTTGAAACATAGTACTTTCACAGCCCTTAAATGGAAGAAGCTTTTCTTGACCAACCCCAGTTTTCGGAGAGTCACTCTCATACCGCAAAATCACGTTAGACCACTTCTCCTGATTGTTCAAATGTTTAATTATTACAGCACATTTTATGGGAATATTTTGAGAAAGCAGGCTGAGTACACTAATGACCAAAAAAAAAAAAAAAAGACAAAAACAAACACTATTCTAGAAAACTCAGGAGAGAACAGCATATTGGGAAGTATTTTTAAGATATTTTAGATTTCTAAAAAAGCTGCAAAGGCAAAATGAAGTGTTTTTACAGATCCTTCCTCTGGTTACATGACTGGTGCCTATTTTTGGTAGTAAATTTGAAGTAAAAGGCAGTCTATTGGGTGTTGATATTTGATGTTGACAAAATAAGTCAAACAAGTGGATTTCCATCAGAAGAACTGCAGTCAGGAAGAGGGGAAGAGAGAAGTTCCATCAATCACACTAAGGCCTAGTGAGAAAGGAGGTCAAATCTCTGGTTAAATAGGGTGACTCCTGGTAAGGATGGCACACTGTATACCTAAAAAAGCCAGAAGAAAAACTTTCCAGTGTTTCCAACAGAAAGAAGTTCCAGATGCTTGAAGAGACTGTTATATTTGATGGTATTCCATTATGTATCCATGGAAAAATCAAGCCGGAGCATGCTATCCACATATACGAGTTTTTGTGTTTTTAGACCTTTCATTAAAAATGCAAATTTAACTTTTAAAAAATGAACAATTGCACTGGTTTTACCTGCGGAAGACGCAGAGCAAGATCTGTATGTTACTGTCTCACAAAACATCTTGGTTTTGAAAACAAACCCGGAGGGATGCTCATGTATCTGTCATCATATGTTTTTATTTTGATTTTTTTGCAACTGGTGTGCTTAATATTCTTTACCTCTTGATTTAAGGAATCCATCGCTTTGAAATATTCTTTGGTTATTTTTTGGCTTGGGGAGACAAAACCCATGGTGGGTGCCAGATTGAAACTTAGATAGAGTTTTGAAGGGTCATTGATTTATCATCTTTTCCACAGTGCTCTGCATTGAACCCAGAACCTTGTGCATGCCAGGCAAGAGCTTTATAACAACCTACAATCCCAGAGAGGGTGCTTCATCTTTGTCCAGTGTTAAAATTCATTCAAATAATATTAACTTAGAGTCATAAGTCAGCTACCTGTGACTCACTGCTTTAAGACAGTCTCCCATGATGCCCAAATGCAAACCTTCAGATCTCTGCCAAGTGTGTCCCCACATTGCTGACCGCTCTGAAAGACGCCCCCAAAGCCTCGTGATAAAGCAGACACGATGCTATGTCCTTTTGCTATTGGTTTCTAAGTAGCTCTGGCTTTTCTCCTTATGAGATTCTTTCTCATCCATTCCTATTTTCTTTATTATTATTATTTTCTTTTATTTTAAAGAGGGTAAAACTAAGCATAACAAAACAGAACAAAGCAGAAGAAAGAAGTAAACAAGGTGAGTGACACAGATTTCAAAGCAAGATGACAGGAGATCATCACTGGCTGCCATGTCTCTTGTTTTCTTCTAAATAGTTGTCCAAATCTTCACACACAGTGAATTCATACAAAACAAAATAATATAAAACTGATCAAAACAGAATAATGAAGGCATTGCATGCTGTCAAGACAGACAATAGGGAAGTTAACAATGTCAGCCCTCATGTCTCTTGCTCTCTTCAAAATAGCTGTCCATACTTCATGGATGCTGAAATTAAACAATACAAAACAGACCAAAGCCACTCTGAACAAAGAATAAAAACACTACTGCATTTCACAGCATGACGATAGAAAATCAGCAATGGATAGCATAATGTCTCTTTTTCTTCAAAGTAGCTGTTCATCATGAGTAATACAATCCATTCTTGTAAACTGCTTAGGAGAAGTTCTAGGCATGTATAGGCCTCTACACGTACAGCTATCCTTTCTGCATTAGAGAGAAAAACAAAACAAAGCAAATTACTAGAAAACAAAAAAAATTACTAGAAACAAAAAAGACAAACAAACAATAGCAAAGAGCCGAAAACAATGACAATATAGGCCCTCAAAACAAGGTGGTAAGAACAGAACTAAGTTTTCTCATTTTTCTTCTTTCTTTCTTTCTTTCTTTCTTTCTTTCTTTCTTTCTTTCTTTCTTTCTTTCATTTGTTCTTTCTTTCTTTTTTCTTTCTTTCTTCTTTCTTTCTTTCTTTCTTTCTTTCTTTCTTTCTTCTTTTTCTTTCCTTCTTTTCAGATTCTGTATTGTTGCTACCCTTTTTTCTCTTTTGCTTTTTTTCCCTCTCTTTAAATAAAATTTTTAAAATGTATTATTGCTATTGTAAAAAAAGAGGAAATAGGAAGCATTATAAAAGATATAGCTGCATGTATGTTTAGGTGTGTGGGATTGATGACCATATTTCTAAGTTCTGGTTGGATTGTTGAACAGATCTGTTTGCACTCTCACTGCTTGAGTGTCCACTTGGTGTGCTTTAATTTTGTAACTTGAATAACTATTTCTGAAAGAACAATATGTAATTTATCAACTAGTGATTGCTTACTGTTTATCTTTTTTTTCTTGAAATTTTGTAATATTTCTACCTTTTTTCTGTTTTTTTCTCTTTAAATAAAAAAAAAAAACCCAAACAAACAAAAAAGAACAGAGCTAGCGTTGTTATTTTATCTAGTAATCTTCAAAACAGTTCCTCAGGTCACCAGACACAAACATGCAAAATTGATCCAATCTTATGAATGTTAACTGTTTTGTTCCAAGAACTAATAGAATTTGTAGCACAATCATTTTATCTATCTTAAGTGCACTTATACAAATCTATATTTTTTTTTCTTTTCCCTTCCTTTTTGCTTTTTTTTTTTTTTTTTTTTTGACACAGGGTCTTGCTGTGCAGCTCAGACTGGCCTTGGGCTCTCTTTGTAGCCCAGGCTGGTCTCCAGTTTGCAAACAATTCTCCTGCCTCAGCCTATGGGTTACAGGAGTGTGCCACCACTCCCAGATCCTTCCTTTATTTTTATTTTTTTTTCTCTTTTTCCCTGAGTTACTTTTTTTTCCCCCTTTGAGCAGATTCTTACCCTTTCCCAGTATTTACTGAGCGTTTTGTATCTTATATACCCTTAAGGCTTCTTGTACTAGGGAGACAATATGGTATTTACACATGTGAGTCTGATTTATTTCACTTATGAGTCTGGTCTCAAGTTGTATCCATTTACCTACAAAAGTCTCCATGGGATTGATATGGGGGAATGAAACTCCTGACCTACTATGTCCGCCAGTTCGTGTTCTCTAAAATCAAAGAACGAATTTTAGAAACAATGGAGGTTAAGAGCAGAATGTATTTATTGAGAAAAAGAAAGCTTCTGTCCGGAGAGAGACAGAAGGGGTCCCGAGTGGGTTGCCCAAGACTGTTTTTCCAGGGACTTTTATAGAGGAAAACCATGGGTTCAAGGTGGAGGAAGACTGGGAGCTCACAAGGCAGATGGGCGTAAGGTGGGGCATAACTAGAGTCAGCCAATAAGATTAGTAGTGCAGGTAAAATTGATTTCATTAGGGAGAAATGACGAAGCCAGTCACATAAGAAGCGGGCATTCCTATGGAGCAGTGACTCTTTTCTAGGGGGATGGGAACTATTTAGAGTATTAATCCTCAGGATATGGGTGCATTTGTTTGCTCTTTTGTCTTGAGGCCTGGCCCCCAGCAGGAGGCTTCAGTCTCCCCGCAGCTGCCAGGTATCTGCACTGCCTCCATTGAGGACCCAGCCCTGTCTAACTGCCTACCACACTTTTAACTAACCCAGCCGCCTGCAGCAGGATCCTGCCCATTTCATTTCTAAGTTGAGAATGTGCTTGCATCAGCAGCTCTATCCAAGCAACGCAAGGATTCCGGGGGGAGAAGGGGCGTACAGTGCATTCCCAGCAGCTCGGAGGCTGCACCAGGAAAACTGTAACCGGGTAACCTCGGTCACTCCCCAGCTGAGCCCAGAGAGGCTGTCTGTGCCACCATGGAGCTAGGGCAGAAGATAACTTCTCTGCTGAGGCCCTGGGGACTCCAGAAACAAATTCCTTCTCAGAATCTGGCTGCAAAGCAGGTTACTCATTAACCACAGCCTGAGTGGCAGTGTTCTGTTGCTCTCACAAGATTGCTTTGTTCCCTGTTCAGCAAACTTCCCCTGCCCTGCGGCCTGTCTAGCACCTGCAGCAGGAACTCCCTCACTGGCTCCTCAGTGTCGATATGATCATTGAATCCAGAGGCTCTGGCTGCATGGCGATGTTTTGCTCTCTAGTAACACTGGGCATCCCAGATGTCCACTGCACTGCTGTTTGTCTCTGGTTCTTTCTTTTTTTTGTTGTTGTGTACCCTACCACCTTGCAAGAAACTGGCGACTCCCTGTGGGGGTTCATGATACATCAGTTCAAAGCCAGACTGGAAAACTCAAGAAGCCATGATTTAAAGTAAAATCTCATTTTTTTTAAAAAAAAAACTTTATTTTAAAGAGGAGAAAACACGGAAAAGGAAAACAAAAAACAAGAGGCATGCAAACAACAGCTACAAGGACAAGAAAATACTGAAATCAATAACCATATACACTATCAAAACAAGCTGATGGGAATTTAACAACGGCTGTAACTCTACCTATTGCTACCTTCAGAAGAGTTGCTTAGATTTCCAGATAGAGACAGGCAAAATCAATTTAATCGCATGAGTATGAGCTGTTCTTTTCCAAGAACTATTAGAAGGAGGAGTATAATCATCTTTGCTATTTTATGTATATATAAATGAGTTTATATCTTTTTCCCTTCTTTCTTTTCTCCTTTCTCCTATTCCAGTTATTTTTCAGCAGTTTTGTACCTTTTCAGGATACCCTATAGTAGATTTTGGATCTTGTTTGCTCCTTTAGTTTCGACAGTAGGGAGACAATATGGTATTTACACAGGGGAGTCTGGTTTATTTCACTTATGAGTATGGGCTCAAGTCTTATCCATTTACCTATAAAAGCCTCGATGTGATCCTTCTTTATACCTGAGTATAAAAATACCATATTTTTAAAAATCCATTTCTCATTTGAAGGGCGTTTTGGTTGCTTCCAAGATCTGGCTATTAAAAATGAAAACCTTTCTTTACAGGCTTGTGGGTTTAGCTCAGTGGTAAAGGTCCACTGACTGCTGCCTCCAGTGGCTTTTGTTGCTTTGTCATGGCTGGGACAGAATATTTGGCACCCACAATGCAAGGAGAAGAGGTTTATCTTGGTACCAGGAATCGAACTCAGGACCTTGTGCTTGTCAGGCAGGCACTTAAGCCTCTGAGCTGTATCCCTGGCCACTTAGGTCATGATTTCTGAAGAACTGAATCCAGAGTTATCTGACTGCAGTGCGCCTATAACCCAGTCATGATCCAAAATCCCCAGCTTTGAGCCAATGAAACTTTTGCAAGTCAAATCAGATGCAAATTGTAACACCTGCCACTGCAAATAACAAGGCAAAAACACAAAACAAGAAGCCCAAAGATGAGGCACAGAGGGGGACTCTGCCCGATTCCTTCTGCATACGTGGCGGATGTAGAAACACCAGACTCCAATGCCATGGCATCTGAACGGGTGTGGTTGATGTTGTGAGCATTGGGTCTTCCATGATGGAATTAGCATTCTTACAAGAGGATCAGGAGAAGTTGGAGATTTCCCTCCATTAGTGCACGGGAAAGGCCTTTGTTTTAAAGTCTACCTGCAAGCCAAGAGAGAGAAACTCAGACAAAAGCAATTCTGATGGCGATACACAATGATGTTCAATTTTCAGAACTGTGACATAAGCACGTGTGCTGTGTGAGCCTCTGTATCTATGGTCTTTTCTAATGGCAGCCCAGACAGAGGGTTACCAATCAAAATCTTCAGGCCAACAGTCCAGGAGGAAATCCCAGCACTTGAAAGATCTGAGAAGTCTTTCCCCCGTTGAGCTATGAATGAGATTGTGGAACAGCCAGCACCTTGAGGTAACTCTTCTGAGACACCCGGAAAATCAAAGGTGCACTGTTATACCCCCACGTAATCTGGCAGAAAATCAGTGAGTTTGGTTGTTCTTGTTGTTAAGTTGCCAAATGGGGTTAATTCTTAAAATAGAAAAAAGATATGTCACAGGAGGGGCCATGCAGGGAGACAAAACTCAATATTGAAGCGGCAGAACCTCAAATTTCATTAGGGATGGGAAGGGAAGGGAAGGGAAGGGAAGGGAAGGGAAGGGAAGGGAAGGGAAGGGAAGGGAAGAGAAGGGAAGGAAGGGAAAGAAATGGGTGGGAAGGTGGAAGAGGAAGAAGAAGGAGGAGGAGAAGGGGAAGAGGAAAAGGAAGAGAAGACAAAGCACAGAGCACAAAATATACTCTTCAAAACCATGCTGCCAGTGACCTGTTAATCTAGCTGGCACCCAACTAACTCAAACCCACTGCCATGTGAGGTGATGGATGGATTCATCTGTTGTTGAGGTTATGACTCTCATGGTCCCTCATTTTCCTGAATCTCATAATGTGGCCATAAAGCCTTCAACATAATAAGTCTTTTTGGGGGGGAGTTGGGGTACACCATAGATGACCACAGCAGTTTCTTTGTCTCCAAATCAGCCTTTATGGAATTCTGGTACGAAGTCAGGTATTCCTGTCTTTCCTCAAAAGGACGAATGGGAGAATGGATTGGAATGGTTTTGAAGTTGGAACTAAGTGTGTCTCCACCACGGAGTGTGCATTTCATGGGAAAGAGATGTGTGTGCGGGACACAGGGATAAGAGACTCCCTGAGCATCAGCAGAAAATCAAAATCAATAATTCACGATTCCCCCCCCCGATAAAATTACCATTAATTAGGTATTTGCAATCAACAAGCAAATGGAGTCCTCCACAGATGGGGCTCTGAGTCAACCCTGGAAGCTACTTATGCAAATACTAATTCTGTTCCTTTCATCAAAATTTGTTCAGAGCAGAATGAGGGCTCTAAATAAAACATTAAACACCCTCCTCCCTCGCTTTGATGTTCCCTGACTCCTGTTCATTGCTGAAAGAACAAGCTCCAAGCAAGTCAGGACAGGAGGAAAATGCAGACTTGAATTACAGGGAAGGGGCTCTGAGCTTTTGCTCAGGACCATAGCAAAAGACACTCTCCTCATTTCCGTGTTAGTGGGCTGTGTCTGCTGAGTCCCCAAATGCCCTCACTAGCATTCAGCAGGAGGATGAGCTGCTGAGAAGGTACAAGGGGGTCTTTTCGCTCGGCCAGGAAAGGAGATTTGTGGTGAAATCACAGCACTGATGCTTTGGGCAAGATTTCCCTTGAAAAGGTGCTTTAAGTGTGGTCACAACTGGAGAGTACTCCAGCAGTGGAAACGGTGACCCCTGCCTTTGCACAGCCCTGGGAAGTAAAAACAGAAGAGGCAACATGATTCTTATCACTCTTCAGTTAAAAGGGGACCTGCAGAGCTATTTAACATTTTCACCACACGGTGATCTAGGAATGCCAAAGCAGAAAGCAGAAAGCAAAGCCAGAGGATTGCAGCCAAGAGCTGTCACTGGACGAGAAGGAAATGCAGGCGTATTTTGCTGGCATTCTCTCATTGCCTGTTCAGTTAATTTCCTGCCGTATACCAAAGCCAGTGGGTTCCACCTTAAAAGAAACTTTAAAACTATACAGAGAGAGCGATAAAAAAAAAAAAGCATACCCAGCAATCTATCAATCTTTCACCAGGACAATAAAAGCATTCATTTGCTTCTTTCTGGAATTTACAGCCTGGCCAATTCCCTGCATTCCAGCCTCCTAGGATTTTCTTGTCCTGATAAATGTCTGAGCCAAGCCTAGGAAAATCTTCTCTAGCTGTACATTTCTTTCTCTTCTGTAAGACTGTCTCTTTCTGGCCCCTTGGGAATCAATTCGAATATCACTTTTACCTGCACCATTTCGTTCCCATTTTTACACAATTCCACCTCAAGATCCTGTATCATTTAAAGGACCGTCGGAAGATAGATCTGGTCTTTGTCCTATTTCCTGTTATTTTCTTCTTTCATTAGGCTGAAAATTATTTCTCTGTTTGACACCGGGTGTATCTCAACAGCTGGGGAGAGAATCAGGTACATAAAAATGATTTAATGAAATGCCCCTTGATTAGACTGGTTTCTAAGGAAAACTCTCCAGAAAAATAAAAAAATGTGGCAGTATTATTTTTGGCAGTTCTTGGCAGTATTATTGTCACTGGCTTTAAAGGAAAAATAAACCTGCAGATTGTCTCTGCTGTGGTGGCTGCTTCTTTCATCATAGATAAATTTTATAATCTGATAGAATCATATTTATTGATTCTCAATATTATTCCTTGCTCCACTGGATTCTGCTCTTTGAGAATTTCACCTATTTTTATCTTGTGGCAGATTAACAGTTTCATTTTAACACATGAATCTTTGATCCATTTTGACTGTAGCTGAGTTTAGTGCATGGGTGTGAGATATAATAATGCTGTATTATCAACATACACTAAGAAACAAACAAACAAAAAACCCCATATGACTAAAAACCCAACATGAAGAAAAAATAAAAATAAATCATAAAATATCAGAGGTGGAAATTTATTATACTGAAATAGAAATCCCTCTCCCTGTGGCTTGCAGTCATACATAGCAATGTAAGGTAGAATCGCAAATGAAATTTCAATGAAATAGATAATAGAAACTGATTTAAAAATAACTACACTGGCCTCAGCCATTTTATTGGTGACAATATTCCCAGGGATGCCAACCAATGTCATAAGGTCAAAAATGCCAATTTGGGGTCTCATTTATTTTAAAGAACCGTCTTCAAGGCTGGGCCTGTTAGCATCATCCTGAAATAATGAACACCTCTTCCTTCAGTGAATTCTACAGGAACTAGAGTGGATTCACTACATTGTACTCAGAAGAGTGGAAATTTCTGCAGGTTGAGATATCGTAAAATTCCTTTGTCTTCTCTCCTGGATCAAAAGTGGCTATAGAGTGATTCTGAGGATATTAGCCAGAATTTTTTTTTTTTTTTTGGTAGACTTTGTCAAATGTTCCACTTCATTGCTGAGGGAGTGTAAAATTCTGCATCCACTGGAGAAAAGCAATATTCACAGCGCTAGATACAATCTGGTATCTAGATACAATGTAGATCTGGAATCTAGATACAACGTAGGTACAATTGTATCTAGCTCTCGATACAATGCATGGTGTCCTCCTCTTTGAAGGAAATACGGTTATCTGGGAAGGGGGTCCTGTGTGCAGAATGGCACTTTGGACCAGGTGTCCTGCTTCCTTGTTTGACCCCGCTGATATGAGACCCTTCCTACACACCCGCTCCTGAAATCTTTCCTTTTCCCCTTTCTGCACCTCAAAACTTTGCTGCCTACTTGTGGACACAGGGCAGAGAGCGCCACCTACTGGCCTGGTCCGGTGCCTTCATGGAGCCCAGGACGTTGACTCAGATTTTGGCTCTGAGGAAATATTTATTTCTGATGGTAATATGAATGCATTAGGCAGTAGAGAAAGAGTTATATATCCCTTGTATCTCTTTCTATATGGTTCTGTGTATCTATACAGTTATACATGTTCATAGAGTGTTTATGACTTGGATATTCAAATCATATATATTTCATAATCTATGTATTTAATATAAAATACATTAAAATATATAAATATATTTAATATAAAATACATTAAAATATATAAATATACATTTAATATAAAATATATTACAAATATATAAATATACATTTAATATAAAATATATTTAAGATACATAAATATATATTTAATATAAAATATATTTAAAATATATATTTAATATAAAATATATTTAAAAGATCTATTTAATATAAAATATATTTAAAAGATCTATTTAATATAAAATATACTTAAAAGGTCTATTTAATATAAAATATATGTAAAGATCTATTTAATATAAAATATACGTAAAAGATCTATTTAATATAAAATATACATAAAAGATCTATTTAATATAACATATACGTAAAAGATCTATTTAATATAAAATATATTTAAAAGATATAAGTATATGTTTAATATAAAATATATTTAATATATATTAATTAATATAAAATATATATATTATATATATGTATATTATATATGCATGCATATAAATGAGACAGACAGGAGGATCACGTCTTCAAGCCCAGTCTGCACAATTTGGTGATTCAGTGACACCCTGTATCAAAATTTAAAAACTGAAAAAGGTCAGAGTCTGTGACTCAGTGTAAAGGCCTTGGGTTTAATGCCCCTCCAAGAGGTGGCAGGGATGAAGAATATGAAAGATTCATCTGACATTAAGCAGCTGGTATCCAAAGTTTAACTTTGATCCAAGAGGTAGGAGCTAGAAATTGAACTCAAGCTTGTCCAAGGCAAGGCTCAGACGTCCACCACAAAATATTTCTTTCCCAGCTTAAGAAGAAGCAAATGGCAGAAGGAATCACTCAGCACTTTAGCTTGTACTGGCATCTTTCCGAAACAAAACAAAACAAAACAAAACAAAACAAAACAAAACAAAACGGCAGTTCTAAGACATAGAATATATCTTTACTCACTCAGTAAAATAGACTGGAAATACACAATGTGTTAGACCATGGATGAGAGTCTATAAATCAGAGACTATTCAGTTATCTAGTGATTCTGGTTTATGTATTTCCACCCTGAACCAGATTTCCTTACCGTTAGTCTTAGAAGTATGCTAATTTGTACCATCGAACTTACTGTGACTGTATATGAATCTATACACATGTTGTTTATACACATGTGCTTCCCATGTACTATATTTTTCTTATGTCACTCATGTATTCATCTTTAGCCATATATTACACAATATCGTGGAGGGGGGCACATTTTTACCCAGTAAGAATCAATTCTAAATTAGGACAAGCTGGCCTTTTGTCTTCTTGCAAGAGAAAATTAGAGGTCTGGTTCTAACTGCATGCCACAATCCTTCCACATGTGGAAGCCATAGCTTGCCTGTGGCACAAATCTTTGAAAGTGTGGAATTTGCTAGGTGGGTATTAATTGATATGTGTTTTGTGAGGCACTAGGCTATTTCTCAAGGCACAAGTCAGGTCCCGAAGGTGCTAATATTTAGAAGCTTATGATTTAAATATCTTCATTCCTTTTAAAAATAGGCTTCAGTAACTTTGACATAACTACCCTCCACAGTTGAGCAGTCAAAGATAACATGGTATGTAGACACAGTGGGAGAGTATTTGGATCTTTAACAAGGAGGAATGGCTGGGTATGGTGGAATACAACAGTCATGTTGGCTTTGATCTAAAACGCTCCTTCTGTGTCTCAAGTATGTGGAAGGTAACTGGATCAGGGGGTGCTGGGCTCCTCAGTGGATATATCCATGGGTGAGTTCTTGGCCCACTGTGCCGTAGGAAGTGGTTCTTAGTTAGATGTGGTCACTGGGTGCAACCTGAAAGGGTGAGTTTTCATCCCTAGCTCCTTTCTTCTCTTTTTTCTTCCCAGCCACTCTGATGTAAGCATCTCTCCTCTTCTATACTTGTCTACCATGATGCTCCTGCCTGGAGCAACTAACCATGGACTGCACCCTCTGCAACCATGAGCCACATTGAACTTCCCCTCTTTAAGCCTGTGTTCTTGTGCCTGGCTCCTCCCTTCTCACTCTGCTTCCTAGCTACCATGATGTAAGCATCTTTCCTCCCCCACATTCATCCATCATGATGCTCCTGCCTTGGAGCAGCCAACCATGGACTGTACCCTCTGCAACTGTGAGCCACATTGAACTTATCCTCTTTAAGCATGTTTTCTTGTCCCCAGCTCCTCCCTTCTCTCTCTGCTTCCCGGCCACTGTGCTGTGAGCATCTTTCCTCTCCCACACCCATCCACCATGATGCTCCTGCCTTGGAGCAGCTGACCATGGACTGAACCCTCTGCACCCATGAGCCACATTGAACTTCCCCTCTTTAAGCATGTTTTCTTGTCCCCAGCTCCTCCCTTCTCTCTCTGCTTCCCAGCCACCATGATGTGAGCATCTTTCCTCCCCCACACATGTCTGCTATGATGCTCCCACATTGGACCAAACAGACCATGGACTGAACTCAAGATCCAAAATAATCCTGTGCTTCTGAAAGTTGTGGTGATTGGTATTTGTCCCAGCAACAGAAAGGTGGTGACTGTCCCTCTAATTCCAGTACTCAGGAAGACTGAGGAAAAGAATGGATAGTTTAAACCCAGACTTGGCAATCTAGAGACAATAATAAGGGGATATCACTCAGTGTGAAGGCCCTAGATTCCCCACTGCAAAAATTAATTGACTAGTTGACTAATTAATGGAGGACTTCAGATATTTACAATGACATGAAGGCTATGGAGTTTTATTATGTTGAATGAAATAATACAAGCACAGAAAGAAACACACCACGAAGGAATGTAAAAAATATAAATCAAAGTTACAAAAGTTCAGTTTAGAATGGTGCTTTGTCAGGAATAGGGTGAGGGAATTTAGTGGTGTAGTTAGTATAAAGTCTTATTTGAGAGGAACAAATGATAATTATTTCAAGTAATGCATGTGTTAATAAACTAGATTAATCATTTTGTGTGCAAATATTTGCCAATAATGGGAAAGGTAAGAAAAGGTGCATGGGAGGCAAACCTTTGTAGTTTTCCGAGAGTATAAAATGATGCTAAAATTTAAAAGCAAGACAAATAGGTACCGTGATGAATTCCTGTGATTCCAGCTCTTTGGAGGCTGAGGCAGGAGGATGAGAACTTTAAGGATTGCCTGGAAGACATAATGAGTTCAAGGTTAGTCTTCACTGTGTAGTTGGATTCTGCCTGAAACCATGAAAGAAAGAGGAAAGAGAGAGACAGAGAGAGAGAGAGATGAAGGAGAAGAAGAAGAAGAAGAAGAAGAAGAAGAAGAAGAAGAAGAAGAAGAAAAATGAAGGAAGGAAGGAAGGAAGGAAGGAAGGAAGGAAGGAAGGAGGGAGGGAGGGAAGGAAGGAAGGAAGGAAGGAAGGAAGGAAGGAAGAAAGGAAGAAAGGAAGAAAGGAAGAAAGGAAGAAAGGAAGAAAGGAAGAAAGAGAAAGAATGAAAGAGAAAGAAGAGTGAGGGAGAAAGAGAGAGAAAAGAGAGGGTGAAGGGAAGGAAAAGAAAGAAAAGAAGGAAGGAAGAAAAACAGAGAAAAACAAAATGCCAGTGCTTCAATGTAGCACATGACTGGTTTGCGAAAGTGCTTTTTCATGTACATATACTGGGTGGTGGTTGGGTATTGGTCATTGATCTTTGGGTCTTGGCTCTGGACTACATCCCTGGCCCATAAAGAGAGAAAGAGAAAGAGAGAGAGAGAGAGAGAGAGAGAGAGAGAGAGAACCCTATAAATATTATATATATAAATATATATGTTTAAATATTATATATATGTATATGTATTTGATAGACAATTCTCTTTGGTCATCCTGGCTGGTTTCTAACTTGCTGTTCTTCTACCTCAGAATCCCAGAGTTTAGGAATCACAAACCCATGCCACCATGCCTAGCAATGATTCCTTTTTTGCTAGTAATCCCAGAGATAGTGCCTTAGTGTTCTGTTCTATTTCTCCAGCACCCCACTCGCCCACCCTGTCTGAGACCCTCCTGGCCTATCTTCTCTCCCCTTCTTCACCGAGCTCGAACTCTGAGGGGTCCCGAGTTCTCGGTTGACACAGCCAGAGACTGAAAGCTGTCATGAGGGCTTCTTCTGATTGACGTGAATTATGTACGCCTGGTATTTACTGTGAAACCCTCCAGGAACTGACTGCATACCAGCTGTGCGGGTGCCAAGGAACAGAGAGGAAGGAAAAGAAACCGAGGAAATGAAAGCCTGATGTGAGATGATCAGGGTGACCTGGAAACGAACCTCAAAATGTACCCCATGACTTGGAGCCCTGGGATTTTTTTTTTTTTTTTGGCAATTCAGGCTTTTGGTGTATCTTTGACTGGGTGCTGAGGATTCAGCTGGCTCAGTACTCTCCAGAGAAGGGAGACAGAGAAAGAAGACGGCTTGGGTGCAGAGGACACGAAGAGAGGCCACCTGCTTTATGACCACAGCTAATGGACAGCTCTCTGAATTCTCTTTGTCTCTCTGTCTGTCTCTATCTCTCTGTGTCTGTCTCTGCATCTCTCATTCTCTCTCTCTGTACTATTCTCTGTCTGTCTGTCTGCTCTCTCATCCTCTCTGTGTCTCTTTCTGTGTCTCCTATTCTCTCACTGTCTCTGACTCTGTCTTTCTGTCTCTGTCTCATTCTCTCTCTCTGTCTCTCTGTCTCTCATTCTTTCTCTGCCTCTGTCTATCCCTCTGTCTCTGTGTCTCTCCCTCTTCTTTTCTCCTTTATCTTTTTCTTCCTCTTTTCCATGTTTAGTCATTTACTTGTGTTTGTTTTCTTTCCTGTCCTGATGTTGCACTCCTTGAAGTGCCAGGCTGGCCTCAGAGTCACTATCATCCTTCTGCCTCAGCCTCTCAACTCCTAGAATCCCAGGCATGAGTCACCACAATCCTTCTCTTACTATTGTTATTAATGATTGTTACTGTGGTGCTAATGGAAGCCAGGGCTTTGCAAATACTAGGCATGTCCTCCAAACTGAGTTTCACCTGGCCCCTCATTTTCTTTCTTTAAAATGCGAAAACAGCTCTATGCAGCCCATTCTAATGATACAGATATCTGTGACGCAAAGTGAATTTAGGAAATACAACGGAGATGTTTTTGCTTAATTCTCCACCCTCCACATTGCATTTCTCCATCAAACTATTTTGAGGTGCATCTTTGCTTTCTGCATTCAGCATGCATTTATTTATAGTGGCAAAGATAAAAATCAAACCTCACTCTCGTCTGCTGACTGTTTTGGGACGGCACCTGTCATCTGCCTGTTTCACAGGTGCACACGCTTAGCTGCACCAGCACCACACTGTACCGTCTCCCTTTCAGCGAGCTGTGGTTTGTCCTGCCACTGACCAAGGAAATAACTTTCTCCTCTACCCCCCTGTGCAGCCCTTGGGACCTAACACTAGTGATCCCAATATGTCTACTGCAGTCTGCTCCTTTTCTCTATAGATCCGCTGGCATTTGGCTTATCGTCACAAGACAGTGGGCTTCAAGCAGCACCCAGAGAACCTACACCTTCTGCTGAGGTCTTAGGGTGCTTTGCAGGGCTTCCTTGGCTCTAGGGAGTCACAGAAAAGCTGTAATACAGTGAATCTCTTCCACTTTTTCCCCTGAGTCTAGGCTAGATCACGCTGTCTCTACCGTCTATACAAAGAAGCAATGCCAGCCAGTGCCTTTAGACTGAAATTTTGTGCAATAAACAGCCATTCTTCCTCAGCAAATCCCACTTGGAAACTGTAAGTCTGTCTGACTTCTAATATTATGTCTTTTGTGCAGTAGGCTCACCAGAAGCATTTGTGTTTGCAGCCTAGAAATACGCTCACTGGCTGATGCACCTTGGTCTTCCTGGAGGGGAGTGGACACACGTCCGTTCCAATAAATCAACCACCCTCTCCCTGCTGATTCACCTGCTTGAAAGACATAGTGTCTGGTCACTGTTCATTGGAGGTGACTTTAAGAGAGGCTGGGACACCAATTAGCTTAGCTCTTTGCCATTCTGTCTCCCAGCTGGACACAGCAAGTGTAGCACGGAACAACACACACTTTATCTGAATGCCCATGAAGCAAAATACAAGTTTGAGTTGTATAAAAGCAGCATTCTGAGCAAGGAAAAGACAATCCTTATTGACTGTCACATGCCGGAAGGCTTGGCACTGCCACACTGTCAGTCTTACTCAGTCCTTTGTCTTCTAAAAGCTTTTGATGGTGGTAGCAGGACTCTTCATAAAGGATGTCGTATAGAAGCGTGAAGAAAAAGAGCTGCGAATTCTACATGCATCCAAAATCGTCTGTAAACTGAAAGTTGGTGCTGATTATGATACTTTGGCTTGTATGGAGTATGATGGAAAAATACGAAATATGTACATGTTTAGAAAAAAATGCTACAGTGAACAATGTCCTGCATCACCCTCGAAACACCAGCTTTTGCATTTGAAGATATTTATCACTCTTGCCACTTTCTGAAGCAGTTCTGCATGTCCTCCCTTTTTACTCTTGTTGTTGTGGTTTATTTTTGCTTTGTTTTGGTTAGGTTTGTCTTTTTTTTTTTTTTTTGGTTTGTCTTTTTGAGACAGGGTCTCACTATGCAGTTCAGACTGGCCTTGGGCTCATAAAGATCCTCCTGCCCCAACTCCGGAAAGGGTCTCGGACCTGAGATGATGGTGTTTAAAGCCGGGGAGAGGCATGCTAATGGGTCTTTTGATGTGTTTAAATTGAAGCATTGCATTCCCCATCTATTGCATTCACGCTTCGAATTTAGGGAGTGATTTCAAGACCGAGACACTCATCAGGGAGAGTCTGTTGCAAACTGCTCTTGGAACAGAATTATAAGACAAGCAATACTGTGTTCTTCCCAGAATCAAGAATTCTCTGTGATTCCCTAAGTTTCCCCAGGAAATCATGTGTTTTCCCCTAGACCACACTGGCGCTTATTTGACTTGATGGGTTTCTGTTACCCCGGTGATCGTGTGTGAATATCTTGAAATCTCTTTCTTGTCATCTGTACTTCAGATATATCTCCTGTGCTGGCTTTTCTGTTTTTGTAAGGAGAGGTCCCTGTTAATATAAAATCATCATCATGATCATCATTATTACTGTTTTAGCATGATAATTTGCTAAGTATGCATTGAGGTGTTTTTTTTGTTAATTGGCAAAAAATGAGGGGAAGAGGAAGTCAAGTATCATTTTATTTGTTTGCTTGCTTGGTTTTTAAAAATTTGTTTGTTTCTTTTTATGAGACAGGGTCTCATTATGTAATGCAGGCTAGCTTTGAACTCGCTTATGCAGCCCAGGCTGGCCTCGAACTCACAGTAATCCTCCTGCCTCAGCCTCTTGAGTGCTAAGATGACAGGCCTACGTCACCATGTCACTGGAAGAAGCATCATTTTAAATGAATTTTACCTGGAGGAAAGCTATCAAACAAACAAATTAACAACAATGACAACAAAACGCATGACCTGCCCTTCCTTCAGGAAAGGAAGTACATTAAGAAATTGAAAACCATAATGTCTCCTGTTTTTTTTTTTTCAAAATAGCTCTGCATACCTTCACAAGGAAGAAAATCAAACAACACAAAACAGACTAAAACCAATCAAAACGAAAGAATGAATGCATGACAATTTTGAAGAAAACGAGAGACATCATGGTACCTGTGGTTGATTTTCTGTTATTTTGTTTTGAAGTCCTACGATGCTTATTTCATTCTTTTGTTTTGATCAGTTATAAACTTTTTTTGTTTGCTTGTTTTGTTTTGTTTTGTTTTGTTTTGTTTGTTTTTTGGTACCGGGCATCGAACTCAGGAAATTGTGCTTGCCAGGCAGGCACTTAAGCCACTAAGCTAAATTCCCGGCCCAGTTATATACTGTTTTGATTGGTTTTGCCCTGTTTCGTGTTGTTTGATTTTACTAGGTGTCAAGGTATGGACAGCTATTTCGGAGGAAACGAGAAACATTACAGTAGCCATGGCTAGTTTCCCGTTCTCTTGTTTTGAATTCCTGTATTGCTTGCACTGCTTTGTTCCGATTTACTTTATTCTGTTTGGTTTCGTTCTATTCTCTTGGAAATAAAATTTACAAAAGAAATTGAAAATCTAGATGAGACACAGCACTCCTTCCAGTGTGAATGAGAGAGCGGGTTAGCATCACAGAAATCACACTTAGGTTGTGTTGCATGGTGAAGCTCTGAGATGTCTCTCAGTGTATTTTGGCAACAAAATATGCCCTGGTAAATGAGAACTCACTTTGGTGTCTTGGGGTAGACCTCAATGTGAGAATTCACTTTCTCTGCAAACCTTGGTCCTGGTGTGAGATTTTTTCCATTAATTTAATTTCCCTACATACAATACTTCAAGGCCTTTGGAAGGACCAAAGAAAACCTGAAATGTAATTGTACAGTTCTCTACAACTGTTACAATGCCTCTGATTTGTTTTTGCAACAAATACCCACATAGATTATAAATTATGATGTTGCAATCTATTTGTTTGCAAAATCAGAGATATCGAAATCAACTGCTGCTATTGTAAAAAAGAGAGGAAAAGAAAGTGCTCCAAGGGATATCACTGCATGTATGTTTGAGTGTGTAAAATAGATGATTGTATTGCTGAATCTTTGTTGGATCTTTGAGCAGAACTGTTTGCAGTCTCACTGTTTGGATGTCTACTATGTATGCATTAATTTTGTAACATGAACAACTATATCCAAGATGACAATATGTAATTTATCAACTAGTGATTACTTAGTGGTTTTTTTCTTTTTTCTTCTAGAATTCTGTATTGTTGCTACCCTTTTTTCTGTTTTGCTCTTTTTTTTCTCTTTAAATGAAATTTTAAGAATGTGAAATTGCTATTGTAACAAAGAGAGGAAATAGGAAGTGCTATAAAAGATATAACTGCATGTATATGTAAGTGGGTAGGATTGATAACCATATTACTAAGTTCTTGTTGGGTCACTGAACAGATCTGTTTGCAGTCTCAATGCTTGAATGTCCACTTTCTACACTTTAATTTTGTAACTTGAACAACTATTTCTAAAAGGACAATATGTAATGTATCAACTAGTGATTTCTTACTGTTTCTTTTTTTTTGAAATTCTGTGATATCTCTACCTTTTTTCTGTTTTTTTCTCTTTAAATAAAAAAATGTAAAAAAAAATCAACTACTCCTTTCATTGTTACAGTATTGGAACAAAATGTCCAGAGTCTGCTTTAGACAGTAACTGTCATTTTTTTTAAACAAAGATCACCACTGTCTCAAACCTTTTGCAAACTTTTATGCAGACATGTTAGAAATACTTATTTTTCCCACTCTGATAATTAATAGGAAACAAAGAATATTGCCTCTCCATATTTTATAATGCATAAATACTTAAAATGACAGTTATAGCTTAAAAAGTAAATTTGAACTTCAAGTCTGCAAGGTGCACAGGATATATGTAACTAAGATTATAAAATATTCCCCTAGCTTAGAAAAACATTGCTAAGGTTTATTTCTATTTGAACATCCCCATGTTAAAAATTCAAATTCCTACATGCTTGCAAATATGCACTAACTCCCCACGATAAAGGTAATCATTGTGTACTACAAACACGTACAAATAAAAGTAAATTTTTGAAAAAAAAATTTAAATGTGGAATTTTTTCAGAACCAAAAAATGAACAGAAAGTGGAAAACTTCATAGCAGAATCTGTGTGGTAAGCATCAGTTGAGGAGCAGGTGTAATAAAAAAAATTATGATATGTAATGACCCATTGGTTATATGTACAAAGTGGGATTGAAAAATAAGTGATTTCTTTTATATTTACACCTGGATCCCATGTCCCAGGTACTTCACTATGCAGGGGAAAATATCTCAGTATCTAAAAAAATAAACTGAAATAAAATAAATTACAAATCTTTCTGGTCCATTGGAGATTGTGGACATTGAATGCTATACTTGGGGCCCTCTATAGGGTCCCACAAAAATCCATGATAAAATTGTAGCTTAAAGGCATGAAAAAAGTGACTAAATAACCTGTCCATTCTTTCTCTTCTAGAGACATCTAGAACAATGTTTAGCAAAGTGTGTATGGTACCGGAAACCGGCAAGATAAATATTGCATGAAATATACCCTAGAACTTCAAGGGTGAATCTTTTTTTTTTTCTAAATAGAAGTATTATGTAGATGCGCATTATGTCCTTGACTAAGTTAAAAATACTCTTTTAAATTTGCTTTTTATTTTTCAAATTTTATAATATAATTTTTTTTTTGAGACGGGGTCTTGCTATGTAGTGCAGACTGGCTTTGAACTCACTATGTACCCCAGGCTGACCTTGAACTCAAGCAATCCTCCTGCCTCGGCCTCCCGAGTACTGGGATTACAAGTGTGAGCCACCGTACTCGGTCTTACATTTGTGTACTACAGTAGGCAGAGTCCTTAGTTGTGCACTGGTGAGGTGATGACATATTTCAGGCTGGGAACACGCTGGGAATGGAACAGTGAGATGATTAAACTAGCTGCTTATTTCACAGCGAGCATACACAGGTACACAGGGCACCTTGACAGTCTGTGAGCATTTTAGGCTGCTGTGTTTAAAGTCACGCAACTGCTACTTCTTTGCAAAAACCCCCTCTCCCAGATGTATTTGGTGAATGCTGTAGAGCTGCTGTCTGCTGTGTGCTAAATCGTTCACATTCTGAATTTCAGGTTCAGAAGGGGTTTAGAATGTCATTACTGCAAAAGACGAGAACCCCATACTTAATGATGCAGAATAAATCTAGAATCACAAGGAAAACATAAAGAAATATGCTGAGAAAAAAATTAAAACACAGATTGTCATTCTACCAGATTCTTTAAGCACCCTGAATCTACCCAGGACAGATGCGAGTGTGTGGGAGGGTCTTGCATGTGAAAGGTAAAAGTTTAAGGCAGGGTGGGTGTGCTCAACGCAGATGGAGATAAACGGTGACTATTTTGTACCTGCATTTCGCATGTTTGGCATTCTCCAAAATGAATTTGCCTTATGCATCTTTTTGCATTTTCCAAAATGTCTACAGGGGATGTAAATCTGTAATAAGCAGGTCTTTTCTAAGTATTTGGTAAGCATGTCTTTTACTAAACATTTGGTAAGCATGTACCTTCAACGCTAGCTACATTATGTTTCCTTCAATTCACTTACCCCACTTTATTTCAATTTCCTTCATTTAGAACTACTATTTTTTTTTTTTTTGTCTTTTTGACACAGGGTCTCGCTAGGCAGTTCAGGCTGGTCTTGAGCTCACTTTGTAGCCCCAGCTAGTCTCGAACTCGCAACGATCCTCCTGCCTCAGTCTCCTGCGTGCTGGGATGACATGCATGAGCCACCATGTCCGACAAGGCCTTATTCTTCACATGATTGATTTGATAGTTTTAAAACCCGAGTAATTTGTTTTAAAAGCTTTTCTCCAACACATTTGGATTAAAGCATTTTAAATCTCAAAATGATTCCATGTTCTTTAAATGCTCAAGTCCCCATGTTTAAAGAGAAGAAACTTGGTATTTGTTCTAAAAGGGTGTCTGTAAGCCAGGCAGGGTGAGCACACCTTTAATCCTAGGACTCCGGGAGGCTGAGGCAGGAGGTTCGCAAATTGGTTTGTAGCTGCTCCATTGAGTGACTTAGCAAGGTCCTAGCTCAGAGTGAAGAATAAAAAGATGTAATTTAGTGTAAAATCCCAGGGTTTTGCTATTTTATACGGTCATTAATTATCTAATGATATTTCAAGTGGTCTCTACTTGTACATCTAACTTCCGGGATGAAAGTTTTCAGTACCCCAGGGAATCCAAAGACTCCTTCAGCACTGTGCTTACCAGTTCAGGAATATGTGGTTATAACAGGTATAAAGTCTTTCTGTCTTCCTTCTTTCATTTCTTCCTATCTTTCTTCCTGTCTGCGACCCTCCTGCCTCAGCCTCCCAGAGCACTGGGATTAAGGTCACACAGCACCACACCCTGTGGGAGTGTTTTATTTTTTTTTAATTGCTCCCCGATGTGCCTCTCTAATCCCTGTCTTTACCACCCCTGGAAAGGACTCCAGTCTTTAACTTACCAGAGATTTCTCTAACTGCCTCTTTACCGTCTTAAAATCTCCTCTCCTTCTGTTTCAAAACTGTGTTCTTGGTTTTTGCCGTGCGCAGCTCACAAAACAGTGGGCAAACCATCAGAAGCATACAATATCTGCAGCCTTCTGCAGTTTGCAGCTGGTCCACCTGCACCCCAGCCTGTGTAAGAGTGGCCCTGCTTGGGAGGTAGTTTTGAATACCCAAAGGTGGTCACAACACTCTGTGATGCTATTTGGGGTTTCCCAGTTTACACTGTGACAAAGTAGAACTTCCACGTGTTGGATTTGCTGGGGGTGCTTACTGTTACTCTTCTTCTTACCTTGCAAACGACTCCGATTTTTTTCATCGATCATAAACGAAGTACAGTTGTCCAACCTACCTACTAGGTCACTTCGCTTTGAAGAGACAGCGTTTTGTCTTGGAGAACCACCATCTCCTTTTTCTCCCCCACCAAAAGTTCTGGCTTACAGATGAAATCCAGGCCTTTGGAAAAATCGTGCCTTCATCTTCAGAGACCAAGGTAAGGGCCTGGAATTACTCTTCTCTTAGCAAGGAGGGTACTATGACCAGCACCCGCTACCATTCATTACTGCTGGGCTTCCTTCCCTACCCTGGGGGGAAAGGGCATGAAAGGAGCTTTATGTTTTGTTGTTTTCCTTTGGCAGTGATGATGGATTGAACCCCAAGCCTCATGCATGTGAGCCAAGGGTGCTACCCCTGAGTTACACACTCCACACTCCAGGTTGGGTTCAAAACGTAATTCTCTCACCTCGGCTTTGTGAGTAGCTGGGATTGCAGGGGTGCTCCGCCATGCTTGGATTATGGTCACTCTTTACAGTGTCAGAACACAGGGCCCAGTGCAGTGTGGGTACTCTGAAATTCTGTAGAAGGCACGAATGAATGCACATGGGTTTATATTCACCAAAGTGTAGAAAGTAGTGAAAAGGAGGCTTTCCAAGCTAATGCTTATGAAAATATTAAGAGTTGGATCCTTTTAAGATGGTGTTTCTATTATGTGTTTATGGGAGTATGTACATATATGTGCAGAAGTATTTTTTTGTGCATATATATGCAGGTATATGCATATTTAATGCAAAATATAATCAACAACAATGTAAAGCACATGCCTATGTATGAATGTGTATATATAGTACATATGCATTTGTGAATTCCACACAGAGAAATGTGTACACATTTTATTATATAAGCACAACACACACACATATATATATAGAGAAGTGTTGTATGTATATACTTGTATGGATATGGATTCGTTCATGGGTTTATACACAGTGAAAATATTATCTTGAGGAATTGAGGAATTTAAAGAACATGAGCCGATATCTGTGTGTATATGTAAAGTATACATATATGGTGTGTGTTTACACATGTCTGCACACATTAATAGAAGTGTAACCATCAAGGATATAAATTTCTGTGGCTACATGCTTTTGTATAAAATAGGTTTATATGTTTGTATATATAGTACATTTACATGTGCAGACACACACACATCTATATCTGTACATATATAAATGCCCACATGCAGGCATATAGACGTGTGTGTCTATTTGTGTGTGTACATGTGTTTTCACTGTTTGCTTCTTTCTTCCATGCCTAGGTCTTGCAATCTGAACCACTACTTCCAAGATAACAATACGCAATACATGAACTATTGCTAATTCCCACTTTCTTTTTGAAATTCTGTATCATTTCTACCCTTGTTTTTTTGTTTTGAAAATAAAATGTACAGTAAATATTTATCTGCATATGTATAAAGTATGTACATGGTTAAAAAATGTACAGTAGATATTTATCTGCATACGTATAAAGTATGTACATGTGTGTATATAGACCTTGTGTGTATATGTACATATATATACAGTCTTTTATCTATAAGCATAACTGCTTATACATGTGTGCTTACTCACAGTGTATATGTGCATATATATTTATGTATGTATATGCATGTAAACGTGCTGTGTATACATATATGTATGGCATACATACACACATACATATGATATATATTAATGTTATATTACATGTGGATTATAGTATGATGTAATCCATACCTCTGGTATGTTTATACATGTTTGTGTATATCAATGTACATGTACATAGATCATACAAATAAGGCTTAAGGTGCATGTGTGTGACAAAATGTGCACCTACAGTGCCTGTGTGTGGATACATGTAGGTACATGCACAGCTACACACAGATACACACGTTTCACCAAAACCACCATGGCTGACATTGTAAAGGGTCAGACGTACTGAGGACCCTGACAGTCTTTTCCTTCTCTGACCCGAGTGGAGATTTAAGCTCTGAGAACGTGACCTCCCATGTGAGACTGAACACACTGCTCGGGAGAGACATCCTCCTCCCTCCTGGCTCCAGACCTCCAGCTGCCCACATCCCTCACTGTCCCAGGTGAGTTGGGCAGGGCTCTGCGCCCCAGGGCTGCTGTGATTGTGGCATGATACGTGGGAGGCCAGGCCGCGAAGGGGACTCTGGGATGGGCATCCGCGTGGGGTGCCCACAGCTGCCTTCCTGCAGAGTGGATCAGGGGGAATTTTCACTGTCACTTGAAAGTGAAGTCACAGCCTGCTCCCAGTGTGACAGCCTTAAGGCATTTGCATATCAAACGAGGCTGTCAGAATTGGCAGTGTCGGAAGTACTTCTTTATCACCCAGGACCCCAGCCAACTGAAGGCCAGTGTCACTGACTGAAAAGTAAGAAAAAAAAAAAAAAAAAACTATGCACCCAGCCAAACCAAGACTCTCATTGTTTATCCACTTGAAGAAGCCCCCGTTCCGCTTTCAGGGCAATAAAGGCAATAAACCAAACAATGATGACAATAAAAGCAAAATCCACCACCTACAAAGAAAGAATGGACACGTAATTATTTGCACAAAGCATTAGAAAATACCGTGATATTTTATTATTAAAAATGCTGCTGAAAAGTTTATACATATGTGTCCAGCCATATATATCTTCTATCAATACTTAAGGCAAAAATAAAAAAAAACCAAAATCGCGAAATAATAACCCAACGAACCATTTAAACCCTGCGTGCCTTTGAAGATAGAGAATAAAAGCCTACGAAAGTATTTTTTTTATTTTTTCTCCTTTTTTTTCCTTTTTTATAGATAGCAAGTATATTTTTTTTCTTCTCATAGAACTCTATGAAGTTTCTATAACCTCTTTCCATGTAGAAATAAGATATCCTTTACGATGTAGTAAATTGCTTTTGATCATACTCCTCTGGAAAAGCTAAAATGATTCACTGAACAAAAACACCAGGTCCTTAGCCGAGTGCCACCAGGCTGACAGACGCGTGACTGTGTATATTGCTAGCTGAAGACAAAACAGATACTGAGATTTACATGATGAAGAATCCGAACCCGTGTACATGGCAAAACCATCCGGGATGTCTGTGTGTGTGTAATTTGCTGTCAAACCGGCTGAGGAGGAGACATAGCTTGCGGGAAATGGCTTGAGAATTAGCTTCAGGGGAAAATGACGAATTGGGGGAAACACATTTTTATCCGTGACATCTCCTCTACACAGGTCCTAAATCGGACACAAAACATTCCACGCTTTTATGTGCACAGAGAATAACTCTTTGAGCGAAACCCACAAGTGTAACAGGGTGGACCGAGGGATTTTCTGTATTTCTAACAAACTCTCTTTAATTTTTTTTTTCCTTTTCCTAGAGTCAAACACTTTTTGCTATCACTACAATTTCAGGATAGGAAACATTTTAATAAGCCAATGTTATTTTAGGGAAATGGAAAGCAGCTGGACCATTGTTTTTTTTTTTTTTTTTAAATGCAAAATACCTACCTGGACCTTTGCATCTAAAACTAGAGATTCTTGCAATGCCTAAAATTCAGCCTGTGCAAACATCTTTGGCTACTGCTCCTTGGTAATGCAGTCAAATTTGAAAGACAGCAATACAGCGTAACCATCACGATCCTCTGTTCGCTCTACCTTATAACCCTCCGCACATCCCTTAGAGGGGACAAAAAGAATAATAGAAAAACAATGGAACACTGCAGGGCTCAAATCTGAGGGTCGCCTGGTCAAAGCGGCCCAGTAATTTCTACTGGTTCCCTTGACTCTGTGGCTTTCTGAATGCACCAGGAAACCCACGCAAAGAATTCCTATCGTATTTTTTTTTTTTCTTCTGCCTTTTTGATGGGTTGTTCCTTGTTTGGTCATTGCTGCCCAAATCTGCCCAAAGTAATTATTTCCAGACAAGCGTATGTTTTATCCCATCAACGATAGGAAGATTGTGGGGTGCAGGGGTGGGAGGGGGGAGCTGCTTGCTAATAAATAAGCAGAAAGCATAACCCATCGGGGCTGATTAAAGAGGCTGAGCAGGTCGCAGTCCTGCAGCAGAGACCCTGCAGCTGGCCTGTGACACAAAGACGTATTGATCCCGGGAGGCACAATCTCTCCAAAGACAGGCTTTCTTTGCGTTTTGGCAACCTTCTAGGATGGGAAGGAACTCTTCCTACATCTATTCAGAGGGCAAGAAAGACAGAATGAGACCTGTATTATGCCTCTCTCTCTCTCTCTCTCTCTCTGTCTCTCTCATTTTCTTTTTCTTTCTCACCACCCATCACGCCGGGCTGCTTGTATGTGTCTGACCCTTGAATTCACGTGCATGCACGAACATTTCAACTCTGCATGGTGGTTTCAGGAAAGCTATAGCACGCGAGAAAATCAGTTGAGAGAGACAGAGAGAGAGAGAGAGAGAGGGAGAGAGAGAATCAATAAATAGAAACAACGGTCTCCCCCAGGAGGCTTCCGTCTCTTGCATTCTGTGAGGCTCCACAAGGGGACAGAGGTCACACAGATGGTCTGCACCCTGCCACGTCCTCTCACGAACGGTACTGAACAAATTAGAAAACTCTCGTGTCTTTTGTTTGTTTGCTTGACCAAAAATAATTCAGAACAAAAGCTTGGTTTTTGTTGTTGTTGTTGTTTGCTTGGGAGGAAACAGAGGTGAAATGACTAATGTATATATAATATATATATATATTTATATTTATATACATTCAGAACACAATGAAAAATCACAACCTTGCTAAAAGCTCTCTCCAACCGAAAACATCAATAAAAGCTTTTGTTTCTGTTGTTCCTTTTGTTGTCCCTCTGTGCATGTGTGTGTGCGTGTGTGGTTTTTCTTGGTTTAAACTCACAGCTATATACAATTTCTTTTTTTTTATTATTTTTACAAAGTTTCTTAAATATAGTTCAGGCTGGCAAAACAGCTGTTTGCTCAGAATGCTATAGAGTTTCTTTTCTTCCTTTATTTTTTTTCTGCATAGTCAAGTCTTTACTTTAATGATAAAATTCTACTTTTTGCCTTCTTTCTGGATAACAACTCTTTATGTACGCTGGGTAAAAAAAAAAAAAAACTAAAAAAACAAGAAAAGAAAGAAAACAATCCATACACACTCTCTTTCCTCAAGTAGAGCCATCTATGGTATGGCATGTCAAGAACTTATTATTATTATTTTGTTTCAATCATAATTTTTTTTTGAGTAAAAACGAAAACAAAAAAAACCACCAGCTGTCCCTCTCTGGGTTCCAGAAGTGTGAATTCCTAATTGTGAACACTGGGAACCTCGTGGTCTTTGCATGGAGGTGTTCTGGGAACAAGATGAGGAAGGTCTTTGGGGTGGAGTGGTGAGAAATCTTAAAGCAGTATCATAAGAGAAATGTAGGCTTTTCACATTTTGTAGGGTGAGCAGTTGATGGAATAGTTCAGGAAAATGTCGCGGAGGGGGGGCGGGTCTCAGGAAACAAGATGACTTCTTGTTTTTCGTTTTTGTTTTTTCTTGTCTATTTTTTTTTTTTTAATGGCCGGAGTTGTCGTCCTAAATCGGTGAGATGAAAAGCTTTCCTACGTTGGACAATTTTTTTATTTTTTTATTTTTTTGTCGTCTGTGTCTGTTGATGTCTTCTACAGGCGCCGAAGGAGACAAGAAAGGAAGGAGAGGAGGAGGAGAAGGAAAAGGAGGAGCAGGAGGAAGAGGAGGAGGAGGAGGTGGAGGAGGAGGGAAGCAGGGAACCCCCCGGGGACCGCAAAGCTATACCCTAGTGGTGGAGTGTCCGTGTGGTAAATTGGTACTGTTTTGTCCCCCGCTGAAGGTGTTAAACGTGTGCAAAGGTTGCATGCCCGTCAGTGTGTTGGGGATCATGGTGATGGTGTTGGGTGTCATGAGCGGCATGTCATCTGGGGACCTTCGCAGGGTCAGCGTGTAATCTGGCGGACAGGTGAGCCTCAGGGTATCGTGGGCCTGCAGGGACTCACATTCGTGATCGTGTTCGAGTTGCTTCATCTGCAGGGACATGATCTCCTCGTTCTGGATGTGGGCGATGTCGTTGGTGGTGTTCCTCTGGGGACTGGGTCGCCTGTGAGTCTCGTGGCGTCTCTTGTCCTTCTTGTAGTACAGGGCCGCGAAAGCCAGGATATTGAGGAACAGCAAGGAGGCCCCCACTGCGATGGTGACACTCAGCTCGGTGGAATAATCCCTTTTGGTCTCGATGAGCACGGTGGTATCCTCGGGGCCCGTCTTGTGCAGATCCTTGGAGTGTTTCGGGTTGTTGGCCGGAGTGATGGCCGGGCGTTTGGTGGTTGGCCAGATCTTGGCCGGAGACCGCCGGGTCCCATAAGGGAACGACGTCATATCCGGCGGGGGGACTTTGGTGGTGGTGGAGACATACTGGAATATCTCGTTCAGGTTGTGTAGGTGGGGGACAAGCTCCAACCAGAAAGCCACTTTGGTGGCCCGATAATGATCCCGCACCCTGGGTTTCAGGCCGATGTGCAGATACAGCTGGTCTTTGGGGTTGTACTTGGACCACGCGACCTCTTCAAAGCGGTTGGGTTTGGTGTGGATGAACTTGGTGTCTTGGGGGACGGGCTGGTTGGGATCCCTAGGGTGGAAGACAAGAAAAAAGAATGAAAAGAAGGAAGGTCCTCACACCTCCGTATCGAGCGAGGAAGACTCTGAATCCTGAGCAGATGTGCATTCAGTCGGTTGCATTTTTATGGAGGAGCACAGAGATGTGAGCACATACAGTCTGCTTTCATTGGATGCAAGGCTACTGTCTGGATTCTACTTTTCCCTGGTGTATTCCTCTTATTAGACCCATTGGTCCATGATCTAACCCTCTGATCCATGAAATGACACACCGATCCATGACAAACCTTCAACACCTCTGGTCACTGGGGGAACGGAAATCATAACAACACTGACATTCTATCGTATTCTGGAAGAAATGGTCATCATTACGAAGTTAAATAAGGAGCTGTGTGGGGTGGTACATGCCTGCTAACCCAGCACTCGGGAAGCTGAGGCGGGGCTATTACCATGAGTTCAAGCTTAGCCTTCTGCACACAGTAGGTTCAAGTCGAATGTGAACAACATTGTGAGACTCTGTCTCTTAAAAATAAAAAGGAAAGAAAAAAAAGCCACATAATAATAACCAAAGCTGTCGACACTCTGGGGGGAAAAGCAACCCTTGTAAACTCTAGAAGCAATGTCAATGCCAATATAGATAGTCCTAAAAATAAATATAGAAATCCTGCTTCAATAAGATATTCCCCTTCTAGGTGTCTTCCCCAAGGAGTTCAGGATGTCATGTCGCAGTGACCCATTCATAACCGTGTTTATAGCAGCACAACTCACAACAGCTAAATAGTGGAAGCAGTCGCCAAAAAGTCCCTCAGCAGACGAAGGGACATAGAAAATGTGGTATGTCTACAGCACGAAGTACTACTCTGCCATGAACAATGATGCGCTTGAGTCATCTGTAGGGAAACAGTGGTATCTTGGGACCGTAATGCTAACTGAACACGTCAGACTCATACACTTAAATATTGCATGGTGATAAACATAAATAAACAGTCACATGAAATATAAATCATATCAAGCAGGGAGTTAGTTTTTTGGCAGATGGGAAGAGGTCCAACAGGCAAATGGGCAGGTGAAGTAGGTAGAATTAAGGTCTATTATGTCCAGAAACTTGCAGTCATTATGTGCTGAAAACATCAATTGATAAAGTTAAAAAAATTTGGAAAAAGCTATCTTCAAACAAGAGTCAATCCTGACTCTTGCTGTATCCCCAAAGATCCACTGTATCTGCAATCCTGGTATTATGCTGTGCTCCTTATGTTTCATTGTTTTTTAAATTTACTAAAGTATCTTCAACCTTTAAAGGAAAACTACAGGGTCCTAAATTTTCATGATTTCATATCCTTCTGAAGTATGCTTCTTAGCCAGGCTTAATCAGCAGAACTGAAAGGGAAGAAAGGAAGGAAGGAAGGAAGGAAGGAAGGAAGGAAGGAAGGAAGGAAGGAAGGAAGGAAGGAGGGAAGGAAGGAAGGAAGGAAAGGAGGAAGAGAAGAAGGAAGGAAGGGAGACAGGGAAGAAGGGAGAGAAGCAGGCAGGAAAAGGGTAGGAAGAGGAACAAGCTTTATAATTACAAATTGCAAACACGTGTGCTAGTGTTTTGCTCCCTCTTTCAAAGGGTGATAAACACATGCTCAGACACCTTTGAAACTGAGAAAAAGATCAAGCAATATTTCATGAGAAATAAGAAGCCTGCTAAAATGGTTCTTGTAGATACAGTGATGTTATCACACTTAGGCTACCAAAAAAAAAAAAAAATCACCACGACCCAAACTCAGCGTTTCTTTGGCTGCTAAATGTGCTTGGCAGGTAGGAGCCACCAAAATTCTCTCACTAATTTGTCTGCAGTAATGAATGCAGGCAAAGCGTGCATCATTAGGATTTAGAGATAACCCACAAAACATTAAAAAAAAAAAAAAAAAAGCAAATTTGCCAGCAACTCTGTTTAGACAGATGCTCTCACTTCTTCCATCTGTGTGACGGTAACATGAGCTGTAAAACAGAACTCGTCATGTTTGTCATAAAGGTTTTGAGATGATCTGTGACCTGGTGTCACCTAGTGAAGACAGTGACTCAATCAGACATTGAAATGCAGGATTGAACAAGGTGCTTTTTTCCTTCTGCCTTAACATCTGACCTCAATGTCACCCCCTCTTGGCTGGATGATGAGATTTTCCTATTTCTTTCTATAGTCAAAGGCCAGGGGACTAGAATGGTCCCCTAAAAGACTCACCAGTTACCATGTGCTGTAACGATGCAACAATCCATTTGGGTTGTCTATAGAGTGAAAAAATCAATCAATCAATCAATCAATCAATCAACCAATCATCAATCAATCTTTCTTCAGCATTTAACTTTCTGCAATTCTATGCTTTTCTTTTTGTCCCAGTAGTGGAGATTGATCCTAGGCCTTCATGGAGATCTACATCCATATTCCTTTTTGTATTATTATTACCATTATTATTATTTTATTATTTGGAGACGAGATTTCACTAAATTGTTAAACAGCTCAGCCTGGGTTGTAACTTGCAATCCTCCTGTTTCAGCCTCCAAGAGCACTCATATTACTGGTGTGTAAAGCACCCCCAGCTTTGCAGGCTTGTATTTTGTAGCTGTGAAGTTTTGAACAAGTTGTTTAGTCTCAGTTGGCTTTACCTTAATGACCTGGTTTGTGGTTAAGGGTATCGGGCATGGATAATACAGGAAAATGTCAAAAAACAAAACAAAACTAAACTAAAATAAACATACGATGAAAATGTCAGGAAATAGTATCTACTGTCTTCTGATGCATACATTAGAACAAGTAAAATATTGCTAAGGAAAGAAGCCAGTAAAATAATGTTGCAGTGTTGACCAGTGTAAACCTATGGCTTTCTACACATGTGTATAGTACAGGCAAGGATCGTCCCTATTACACATTACATTCAAGTAGATTGTAAGCCGTGGTCTCTCTTGAGTGCTGTTTAGATTCTCCTTGATTTGTGGTAGGGTCATGAGCGGATAAACACATCCTAATTCTAAAATTAAGTGGATACCACATTGAATATCCAGAATCTTGAAAGAACACTGATTATATATTAGTAGCCCAGGACCGTGAGATCAAAACTTTAAAAATCTGGTATGCTATGCATATTAGTTGCATAGAATAACAAAGTTAAAAAACAGTACATTAGACCATCATAAATCAAGCAATGCTATGTTGGCAACCATCTGTAGACTGCATAGCATGTATAATTAACATGAGTATCCTGGATATTATATTTTCTGTCGTGTATTATACAGAATCTGCATACTTCATGTGGAATGTAAGTCGACTGTATATTATGTAGTCAGTATCACACTATATGCACCGACATACTTTATGTTGTATACAGTGTATTCAAGGGATGCTTGCATATCCTGTATACTTATTCTGTTACATCCTGTGTATAGCTGTGCAAAAATACCAATCTATGTTGTCAAATCTAGTAAGGGTGAGTAAAGTTTATATACTTTAAGTACACACTAGTTTGTATAATTTTACTTTTACTAGTAGAATGAAAACACACACACACACACATATATATATGAAATGTTATAGAGCCTTATATCATGAACTTTCCTCTTTATGTTACAAACATAAATATATTCAAAACTAATCAAGATATATTACGTACATGTACAAATTCCCCGTGATGAGTGTGATCATTATGCAGATCCAAAACATAGCAATACAACTAATTTGAAAACACAAACATTAAAGATCTGATTTGCATTTACTGTTTTGGTCTGTACACTTATATGTTTTTGGAAAGAGACTGATTGGATTTAATACTTCATTTGCCTCATATATTTTCTGGTGTAAGTCTTCATTTTCTTTCTTTTTTTTTTCCATTTCAGTGGAATGTGTCTAGGATAATTTTAAATTTGTTTTTATGGTTTGAAAAGGAATGGAGGGTGGGAGGAGGGAGGGAAAAAGGGTAAAAAATTGGAAAGAAATGGAAATAGAGGCTTGGAAAATGGCAAGAGGATCAAGGAATGGAGGGAAACAGAGAGGAAAGAAATTAAGATGTGTTATGTCCATGTGCCAAGCTCCCATGGTGACTATAATTATTGTATATCGCAAGTGTGAATTAATAGCAAACATTAAAAAAGAAGTGGGTAAGGATTCCCGTTATTTTTTTCCCCTGACAGATCTGATTTTTTGAGTTGGGTCTCGTTGACACTGACCTTGCCTTAATCCCTGGGAATCCAGATTAAGAAAAAAAGGAATAAAGGATGTTCTGGACATGTTGGCTAACAGGCTATTTTTGGAAGCATGCAGGGTCTACTTCAAAGTCAAAGAGAGGCATTTATTTTGTTCTCAAAGAACAGAGTGCTGGATTTGGGACACCCAGATAAAGTCAGCTTTGGGCTGATGCGATCTGTCTATTATTAAAGTTCTTGAAGACGCACAGCCAGAGTTTTTAAACCAAGATAAACTCTCGGAGATAACCCAAGCGCCAGCCCCTTTCTTTGTCAAGCAGTACAAAGACAGGCCGATCTATAAGTGCGCTATTGCCGTTTTGATTTTCAACACTATATTTCAGCTTCCAAAGTGTTTTCATTCCCATGAGCAACATGAAAGATCATAATGATGAAAAGCGTTCAACAAACGTGTCTTCCCCCAAAGAAATACAAGGCCTGGCTCCCTCTGTAATTCACATACGTTTGCAACTGCTCTGGTTTATTTAAAATGTAATCTTGATGACATAGTCAAATGCAGTTTTAAAAGCTGTGGTTCCTTCATTACAGATACATACTATGATTTCTGCAAAAAAAAAAAAAATCAGTGAACCTCGTTATAAGATCCTTTGTGCAATAAAAAAAAACATAATACTTAAAAGCAACATAGGAATTAACCACCTCTTAATCTGTATTAACCAGTAGGTGAGATATCTATCTATCTATCTATCTATCTATCTATCTATCTATCTATCTATCTATCTGTCTATCTATGTATACACAGACACACACACACACACACACACACACACACACACAAAATCTAAGGTGTCCAGTACTTCCTCCAAGCCACTAGGTGGTGCCAGAATGTTATTTAGTTTAAAATAACTTTGGGGGGATTTGTAGAAAAATGTATACACCTGGAGTCCCTAAGTGTAATAAATCAGATATACAGCTTACATTTCCTATGGTTTCTCTTGTATGAAGAACCCAAAGGATAAGTAACTTAAAAAGCAAAATAAGACATAATGAGAAACAGGAAGTTACCTCTTTTGCACACAGGGAAGGGACCAAGAGGTGGAGAGAGAGAAGTTAGGGGACATAAAAAGAATTAAGCTGTGCCAGCTTCCCATGAAGGTGGCAATCCTTCTGTACTGAAAAAAGTGGATGGATAAAAACGAACAAAACTTAGCCTGCAGTCCTCCGCTGGCCTTTTTCTGTTATTGTTTTGTTTTCAAACATGTCAGTGTGACTGGATACAAATCAGGATGCCCACACATTCAAAAGTAGACACGGCCTCCAAAGCCATCCAAAGGGAAAAGTCACTTGACTAGGCCAAGATTCTGCGGTAGGGGACAAAGTCAAAAATAAATCCAAATGTGTGTTGTTTTGATGGCCTTTACAGCATGAATGTCCTATTTCTGAATTTCAGTAATACTTAAAGCCTTTGATGTGCAGTGATTACCCAGGGAGCCACCGACTCTCAGAGCTCTGAGAGAGGTCGTCTCGGTCGTCTCATGTCACCCAACTCCTTCCAAACAGCGCTGAGATGGAACTGGTCCTTTCGTTTCTTTCCTTCCTTCCCTTGATTCCTCTCTCCTCCTCTCTCCTCTCTTCATCGCCCTGGTCCCTCCTCCCTGCTTCCTTGTTTTCTTCCCTTCTTTCTTCCCTTCCTTTCATCCATGCCCATCCATCTCCCATCCATCTACCCATCCATTTATCCCTTCTTGCCTTTTTCCTCTTATTCTCAGAGACTTAAACAACAAGAGAGAGTTCATGAGATTTTATTGGCTTTGGGGTGTGTGTGTGCTTTTTTTTTAAAATATGAAGCATAAGTCTAGCTTCCCACGCTGCTGTATCCTATAAAGCTCATTTTCAAAACATGGGAAACAAACAAACAATCAAAAAGAAGAGTTTTAAAGAAAGGTAGGGAAGGCTGTTGGTGGATGCCTAGAATTGCAGCCCTCGGGAGGCCGAGGCTGGAGGATCTCCATGAGTTCAAAGCCAGGCTGGGCTACACAGTGAGTTGAAGAGCACCCCTAACTATATAGCAAGACCTTGTTTCAACAACGCAAATACACAACAGCCGCAACAAAAAATGCTCCAAAGCAAAATGGCAGCGAAGACAGGCTGAACTCCTAAGCAGCACCTCAGAAGTAGCTCTCAGATGGATTGGGGCTCATGGTAGAGGCAAGTGGCAAAGGAGAGTGAAGAGCTCATTCTGGCAGGCTCTGTATGCACAGGTCAGGTGCTGGGGTAAGCCTGGGCACTGAGAGGACAGCAGAAAGACCATCTGATGTTGGGGTACAGAGTGGGGATAGATACAGGTGTAAACTGTGGGAAGTCTCGCTTCTAGGAAACCATGCAGAGCTAAGTAGAAGCAAGCAACTGCTCTCACAGAGGGGTTCAGAGTGAGCCCCACTCCCCTCTTTTTCTAGGGGAGAAGGGGCCTGGTAGCTCCTTGTACTGTGACATGGTACCTTTTAGCCATTTAAAAAAAAATTGATTTAGGTTAGTACATGCGTGCAGTAATACTGCTTGCATTTCTCCTGTGGAGTTAGTACTTTCTCATAATACATCTTTCATTCTCTTTTCACCTGCTTTCCCTTTTATCCATGCAGCTGTTGACATCTTTCCCTTTTGCAAAAGATCTACCTGTAAGTTCCCAACTGACTGTCTTTTATCATGCTTTTTAGTCTGTTCATATGTTGACTTTGTCACCTGCGAGGAAACGCATGCTATTTAAAGTGGTGTGCCTAATTTGTTTAATATTATGGTCTCTCAAAGTGCATGTAGTTTCCTATCAATGACTCAAGGTTGTCCTTCTTTATTGCACAGTAGTATCCATGATGTGTAAGTACCACATTTTTATTTGAATTTTTTTTTTTAATCGGTACCAGGGATCGAATTCACGACCCCGCGCTTGCGAGGCAGGCACTTCTGCGCTGAGCTAAATCCCCAGCCTCAGTCCCAAACCTTTAAAAAGGCATCCATCAGCTGATGGACACACAGGCTGCTTCCGAGGTTTAGCTGGTTGGAGTTGTGTGTCTCTGAACATGGGTGTGTATGTGTGATCACTGTGAGATGATGTCTTTCATTTTTTTGAGAAGACACTTGCAAGAGGAATGGCTGGGTCATTTCAAAAGCATGCAGTATTTGATCTCTCAGGCAGCCCTAAGAAGCTAAGTACAAAGCATCACTTTAAACACATGATGGCCGGCCACACTGGCCTGTAAACTCAGCACCTGGGAGGCTGAGGCAGGAGGATCGCTGTGAGTTTGAGGCCAGCCTGAATTGCATCATGAAAACTAGTCTCGAAGAGACAAAAAGAAAAAAAAGCTTGCTGACTTCCTTGAGGTCTCCTCCTTTTGTGGTTGACGAAATAAACTTTGTGTCATGGGCCAGGCCTCCATCCTGTGCAACTCTACCTGCTTCCTGCCCCGACCCCCTTGGTGGCCTTCTTAGACCGCACGCACGTAGGAAGCTTGACTGCAGAAGGTAGCTTTTCTTATCATATATTTTCTTCCAGTCTGTCTATAGGCCTTTAGCCAACACCACAGCCTTAAACCACTCCTTGTCAAGAAAAAAAAAAAAAAATTAAAAGGACAAAAAAGACAAAAATTAGAATTGTTGTACAAATTGACACTTGCTTATAAATCAAAGCACTGGGTCTTTGGCATCCCCCAAAATCTCCCAGCAGTGCTGCCCCAAAACAGAAGTGCTTTAGGGAGCCTGATTCTGAGGTCTGCTGGGGATATGCCAACTCTCTATGCCACGAGGACCTCACTGGTAAGTCAGGACACAGCAGTGAAGGTTAATTAGTCCAGGGTAAGCAGGCAGAGGAGATGGACACCTCATTAGTTTCCACAATTCTGCTATGGCGGAAGAGAACAAGAAAAGCGACCTCGTGTTGGCCATCTCGTAAGAGAGTAGGGATTCAATGCTCCAACGCGCATTGTACTGGTTAGTACCACACTGTTAGATCAGATTGTATATGTTCCTTTGCTTTTTCGTACATTTTGCATAACACTTGGGCCATGAAATTATATATATGATTGCAAATATATGCATAGATTTGCACATAGATACACATTTATAAGTAAAAGACATACGTCATATAAAGAAAATCTAGTTCTGTTTCAATGGATCAAGCTGTCTTGTCTCTCTTTCTCTCCCTCAATATACACTCAACCCTTTGTGTCTGAAATTCCTACACCTTCAATTTCAAACAGGGATCTTTGAAAAAGAAGTGGAAAAAGAGAGATTTATCAGTGCTCGACAGTACAGATTTCCTGGCCACGTCCGCTAATGGCCCAGGATAAAGATGACTTGCTAGCGTAGACATTTCCCTTTGATGAAGCCTGACAGCTCATCTAGAGATGGCTGAATATACACAAAAGAAGGTACAAATGTTCTCTGCAAATATATTTGTGCTCGTGCATGTATTTGCATGTATATGCATGAACGTACATATGTAGAAGGTATGTATTAACATAAGTATGGGATCTATTTGTGAGTGTATGGACACATACACATATTAGTATTTCTGTACAAGTCCAATGAGATTCACTTATCGTTATGGCTGTATAATGAGTTCACTTGATCAAGTGGTCCTTGTGTGTCAGTAACCCTGTTATTTAGGCAAAGAAACAGGGTCATAACTAGGCTGCAAACCGTACGATCAGCCAACGGAGCCATTGAATATATGTCAACCTTGCACCAGCTGGAAGAACCTGCAGACTTTTCAATTAGCTACTAGCCCTCAAATAATAATAATAATAATAATAATAATAATAATAATAATAAAGAATCTTGTTTGATTAAAAAAAAAACAACTATGTAGGAGTCAAAACTATGGGTTCCAGGGCTGAGGATCTAGCTGGGTGGTACAGCACCGGCTTAGTATGTCTAAAGTCCTGAGTTTGATCTCTAGTATTGCAAAAAAAGGGAAGAGGTCCCTATAGATGTTGGTATTAAAAAAATAATGAGTGATGATACTCCATGCATGTCGGCCTGTGAGTTGGAGAAAATCCTGCCCACTTGCAACAAAGAGACGAGCAAGGTATGGAGCCGGACAGAAGAGAAATGGGAAGCAGAGCTTACCCGGTCTTGGCGAAATTGGTCCAGTAGGTCATGACCACAGCACTCAGCATCACATCATTCTTGGAGAAATTACAGCTAAAGAGCTCAGTGGGACCGATCATAGGGATCCCAAAAACATAGGGGACCTCGTCCCCGTGGGCTGAGTCCGCCCAGCTGGGCTTCATTTCACTCTGACAGTGGTGGTAGAAGGCGTAGAAATAGGTGGGCGAGCCATACTGGGCATGGAGGTCAGCGGTGGCCACCGCAGGGGCCACCCACTGATGGTCGGTGAAGAGAGCCACCAGGGTTTTCCTCCGAGTTTCTGGGTTCTCCTTATCGGCCCAGTCCGTGTACATGAACTTGATGGTCTCCCTCAAGGTGTCCTTGCCCTCCGGGTAGCCGTAGAGGTTGTCCACAAAGTTGGACACAGAGAAGTCAAAGTCGTTGGGCGTCACGCCATCCTCGTTGTCCACGATGCCGTCCACGAACTTGAGGCCCTCTCCCTGGTTCACGCCCAGCATTATGTCATAGTTGAGGAACTCGCCCTGCTCCATGAGGATCTGGGGGTCGTCCGGAATGACATCCCCGTCGATGACGGGGCCGAAGGCGATGTGGTAGGTGGCCGGGGTGATGGTCTGCTGAATGAGCTCTTTGTAGTTCTTGTTCCTCAGGCATTTCACCATGTCCGTGGTGTCCAGCATATTGCAGCCCACTTTATCTGCCAACATCCGAGTGTATTTGGCAGGCTGGTAGTTCACGGCCCAGCTGGACAGGGCCGTGCCGCTCTGGATGATGGCTTTCTGGAAGAGACCTGCAGGTGCGAGATGGTGGACACGCCAATGAAAAGCCGCGCTCACTGGGGAGAGAGAAGGGGCTTCTCACAGGGCGAAGAAGGCTGCGATTGTTGGGGGTTTCTGCGGGGAGGAGCTTTCAGCCTCCACTGGGTTTCTTTGACCCTTTGCGTTTCTCTCTTCCCTGTCACCCTGGACATTTGTTTTAGGGCATGCTCTACTGCACACTCACTCAGGCACACACGCACACCCACGTACACATATAGATGGCTATATGCAGAAATAGACGCATGCATCGGAGTTTAAAAAATAAAAGTCATCTGATTGTTTTTTTTTTTTTTAGCAGCAGCTAAAAGAAACAATAGAATTAAAACAAGCAAATCATCTTTCATGTCCAAATTTTGTGCGGGCTTTGACTCCCAATGCCATGCATAAAAATCCTCTCCCTGGAAGTTCATTTTGTTGGCAGTTATTCTGCACACACACACACACACACAGATACTCGGTATGCATGAATGAATACACACCCACAAGAGCTTTAAAACAAAGACCCATTGAGTTTCAGCAGCAATCAAAACAAGAGCAGTGACTTCATCTTTGCACAATTTGGTGTGGATTTGGCCCCAGACAGCATGCAAAAATAATTCTCAGAATCAGTGAAACACCCCATTCGCTAATTGCAAGCACTGGGTAATTATGAAGTACAAAACTGTTGGGGGATTTCACAGCAAAAGCAGGCAAAAACAGGTACATTTTACGGTGGGAGTGCAAAATCCGACAGCAGCATCAGTTCTAGAATGTGCATTCAGGCATGTTGCTTTTGTAATCAAAATAAGGTCTTTACTTTAATAGCCATTCCATTACTGATTTAAAATAAGTAGTTCTGCTTAAAAAAAAAAACCAAAAAACCTTACATTGGGTATTCAAAAGTATACATGCATATGTGTGTGTGTGTGTGTGTGTGTACATATAGTCATTTATTTCAAAATTGCATTTATGGTCAATCAGGAGTTCTGTGTATTTTATTCTGACCTATTTCTTAGTGCTCACATTGTGTGAGAAACTTGAAGAATCATGGGAAATGGAAGAGTAAAGTTGTGTGTTATATTAAAGCTTCTGAGACACGGGGCTGTGGTGGGCATGCATCGGAGGATAAATACCTCTGTTTTGTAACCAGCAACAATACAAGGGGATGGCTTCCTGCCTTTGTCTGACTCTCCACATGCAACTAGCCCTGAGCAGTAGGTCTTCCAGCCCTGAGTTTGGAAGTTCCTGCCCCGATAGCTGGGAAGGACCTGCAGGCAATCAGCTATGTGGAGACTGTGACTGCAATCAGGAAGACGGGATTTTAAATGCTGGAACAGTGCCCAGCTGGGACACATAAGATGGAGGAGATGTTAGAGCTACCTGGCTTTGCCCAGTATGGTACTAAAGTCCATGCTGGTATCGTTCCTACCAGAAAGGAGGATGTTCTGCAGGGTTTGGCCATGAAGAGTGATACTTTAAAACACCTAAAAGAAAATGTGCCATATCTGACCTGAAAAATATTTGACCTGGAATCATCATAAGGTAAAACAACCAGAATCAGAGAGATGGAGGGTGACAGATGAGGGTATTTCTTTCTTTCTTTCTTTCTTTCTTTCTTTCTTTCTTTCTTTCTTTCTTTCTTTCTTTCTTTTTTTTTTGCACTCAAAACTACTTGGAGAAATTTGGCAGCGAGAGAGAGAGAGAGAGAGAGAGAGAGAGAGAGAGAGAGAATAGATAAATGATAGGTAATAGATGATAGATAATAGATAGAAAGATGATAGACAAAGATTAGATAATGAATATTAGATGATGGATAATAGGTGATACAATATATATATAATAAGTAGATGATACATAGAAAGATGACAGATTATACATAATACAGATGATAAATAGATTATGAATAATAGATACATAGACAGATGGTAGATAACAGAGATGAAGAGATAATTAGCAAAGCATCTACTTTTCTGCTACAGAAATAGTATAATGATCAATTTATTCTAAAAACAGGATGAAGAAAAATAATTCCCTCATGATTCATACTTCTAAATGGAAATTATCTTAGCATAATGCCAGTAATTAGTGTAATTTTTTCTCATCACTTTTTCAGCTTCTCATGATTCTTTGGTGTCTACCTTTGCTCAGTGTATGCCCTATTTCCAAAAGTGTTTTTCAAACTCCCGTGTCTTCTAGGAGCAATTTCTACATTAATATATCCTGAGTAAGAGCTCACTGTTGCTCATAACTCCTCCCTGGCCACTCTTTCAGCTTTTCCTTTTATTCCTTTTGCTGGGATAACAATACTTGGATGACTGTCATCAACTACTATATCTTATCCATGTTTATTCTGGTTTCACTAGACTAGCTACCTAGCAATAGGGTTCTGAAGTGGAGAATCCTGGGGTGCATCCATATTATCATTAGAGTCATTTTGATCCCATTGCACAAGCCTTGCAAGAAGAGCTTTGGAGAAACGCAAAAGGCAAAGGCTTTCCCAGACCATAATCACCTCTGATCTACCGATTTGAATAGTGACCGGCTGCCCTGCAATTCGTTTGGCTTTCCTACATTTGGTTACTGCCGAAGCTTGTTGGGGGTGGTGACCGGGAAGAGGACTGTGATGATTTTTGCAGACCAGAGTGAGGATCTCAGAACATTAAAGATTTGATCAGTATGTCTTATTTCTCTCTTTTTTCTCCCCAGTGTAAAAAAAAAAAAAATCCATTAGAGTAATAAGATCCAAAATGCACAATAGATGTTGTGAAAATGAAAAGGAAAGAAACTGCTCAAAGGGAAAGAACTGGGATAAAGGAAAGGAGACAGAGAAGAAGGCAAAAGTTTATATATATATATATATATATATATATATATATATATATATATATATGATAGATAACTACACTACTGTGTTAGCTCATCCAAAAGAACAGTTTGTGCTTTCATTGTCCGATTGTCTGATCATGTTTTCATGCCTAAATCTTATAACCTAAACAACTACTTCTAAGGTAACAATATGCAATGTATTGACTAGTGTTAATTTCCTGCTATTTTTTTGAAATTCTGCATCATTTCTTTCCTTTTATCAGTGTAGTTTTCTTAAATGAAAAAAAGAAAAAAATGCTATTGAGGTCTAGATGAGAAATGATTCATCCACTGAATCTTTGCATTTTCTGTGCTTTTTTAAAAATTTTTACACTGCTGCCCTATTTTTGATCTCTTCTAGTAAGTTTGGTGAGTTGTTTTTTGTTCTTTATCACTATTCGTTTGTAATACAGAATCCATATGGATTCTCTGTGGGAAATTGATACAAAATGTTAAAATTTCATCATTTTTGCTTCTTTTTCCCCTTAAAATACTCTGATTAAATTTTCAGTCTACTGCTCATTACTAGTCTAAGAGAGTATGCTAAATACTTCCAAGCTCCTGATGTTAGCTTTATTTAGCAAGCCCCTCAGCTCCTTGCCTATCTAGAGGAAGAGAGAAGAAAACAGAGAAAACACAGAGAGAAAGACAGAAATAATCTACTGTTCAATACCTAGAAAAATCTACATGTATGCAGCAGACATATTCTTTTTTTAAAAAGTGATATTTACACATAAGGGAGTACTATTCAGCCACGAAGAAGGATAGAATGGGTTAGGGTTAGCATCAGGGTTACACAGACGGATGCACCATGTTACCATAATGTTAAGCAAAACAAATGAGACACCTGAGCTTAAATGTCAAATGGTTTCACTTCCAAGAGACAAAGTATAAATTAAATGAAGAGCAAAATACAAGGTAGAAAATGGAAAATGAGGAGACAGATCTTTTGCATGTTGGAAGGAGCCCCAGAGCTGAAGGCAGGAAGGGGACACGGCAAGGGAAAGAGATGTAAAAATAAAAAAATAAAAAAAAAATTAAGGTGAGTTTTGTACATGTCCTCCCCAGGAGGGATTAACCCTTATGTCCTGCAGAGACGGGCTAATAAGCAAATAAATTAAGATAAACTTGCATTTTTTTTTTCAGAAGACATTACGAACTGCCTAAAGTAAGAGAAATGAGTCTTTAAAACACAGGACTAAAGCTGCCCATGAGATCTGTAAACCGGCTTCCCACAGCAACACTGGGTCTCTTACTTTTTTGCCTCTGTGTTGTAGTTTCTTTGTGGGATGTCCGAGTGTTGCTTTAGTGACAGGCAGATGGAAAACCGCTGGGGTAAGCTTGGGTCCATACGGAGTGGGTAGAGAGATTTTCCTGTCTCTGTTCCCCTAAACAATACGATACCACTGTTCTCATGGACAGGCACGGGGTTAGGTACTGAAAGTCAAGTGGAGATGATTTCAGTCTTAAGAGGGGTCATGCGTAAGCCCAGGGGACCTACTGCACCGTACTGCGGAAGGGAGTTGAGGTCCCAAGACTGTTGGTATCCTTGGAGTCTAAGATGATCTGAGCCACTCTGTGGTGAATTCCAACAGATCTGTCACCTCATGCTCTTCAACTTTATCCTAAACGTTAACAAACGTTTAGGGTCCAAAGATGTCAGAACAGCAAAAAAGAAACTAATGCTTGTGGCCTGCTAAAGAAGTTACTCTGTTTCTATCACTGTCACTAACATCTCATGCTCCTAATTTTCAATTAGGAAAAAAAAACATTAAAAAAAGAAGAACACTGTTAAAAGTGTGTTAAGCCCAGGGTGGCTGCATATACCTGTAATCCCATTGTTTTGGGAGGCTGAGACAGGAGGATCTCAAGTTCCAGCTCAGTCTGGGAACTTTGAGACATCTTTTCTGATAATACAAAAAAGGCTAGGGATGTAGTTCAGTGGTTGAGGGTTTGACTACCAAGCAGGAGGCACCAGTAACATGGCACGGAGGTGGGGAATGAGTCAGAAGAAGAAAAGACAGTGGGATGTAATTACCAGGACAAGCTGTTTAGGTTTCCAGAGAGATTGTGGCCAACCCCACCGAGCACCACAGAGATAGACTTAGTATAGACTCTCTGCGTGGCTAATTTCTGAGGCAGCCTCCTCCCCCACACCTGCTGCCCACCCCGGGGCACCTTGTTTACCTTCTGAGTAGTGTGATAAGGTGAGCAGGCTGACACAGGAGGCTCCAGCTCCAGACCCAAAGATGGTCACTCTTTTGGGGTCACCACCGAAGGCTGCCACATTCTCCTCGATCCATCGTAAGGCTTGAATCTGATCCAGGAGGCCATAGTTACCTTTGGCTGCCTGGTCCCCGGTACTTAAAAAACCTGCAAAAAGAAACCAGGAAATAAAACAAAATAAAACACAGAGGGTTGCAGGTGTAGCTCAGTGGTAGAGCACTGACCTAGCATGCTCGAGGAACTCTTGGACCCAGCCCAGCACTGCAAATAAAAACACGCAAAACCAAAACCCAGGTGAGCTACTGCAAGCCCCAAGATGCACGCAATCATCTCTGCCATCCACAAAGACATCTCAGGTCTTACCTGTTCATTCTTCCTCTGTCAATCTGGCCTGCCCCATAAATATGAGACAACACTGCAGAGAAATTATTCGTAGCAGAGAAAATCATATTATATATGAATGTTGGGGAAATATTTCTGTTGGCATTGTAACAAAATGTTTCCACTGTACATATGCAAGTGACTAATACAGAACATGAAAGTGATCTGAAATATTTATAATGTAATATTAGAAAATAGTGTACAAATTGCTTGGCATGCACAAAGGCTACGAGACAAATTTCCAATGCCTCAGATTAGAAAGAAAAGATTTGAGTGATCATCCTTGTGCACAGTTTTGTTTCATTTGGGGAGAAAAAAGTGCAGTTGGCTCATACAAGAAAAAACTCAGGGAAGAAAAGGGTGTAATTTTGTATGGGTAAAGATATATGCAAAAAGTATGTACATGCATATCCAAATATGTAGGTCAACCCTTTTCTGTTTAACTGGTAAGATTTGAAAATAACTTCTTTTATTGTTTATGTTTCAAAGTACATTGCCGAAAATCTTGAAACCCCACTCCTGGTTAAATTTACACACGTGTCTCCCCTAATCCCCTCTGTCTCCTTTTGCTAGAGCTGAGGATCAAACCCAATGACTGAAACATACTCAACAAGTGCCCTGGTCTTTTATTTTTAAATAGAAAAAAAAAATTAGCGATTCTTACCAAAATTACAATCCTATACTTTCACCCAGAAGACAACATAACAGCCCCACTTTCTACCAAGCACCATGAACTGGATAAGCATTGAGTGTCCACCCAGCTGACCACCTGGATTTCACACAAGCTGTACACACAGGAACTCACCCTTAGAATTTGCACACAGATCATTTGTGCATTGGTTGTGGGAGAGGAGATTGCTTGTTTTCTCTAGTTCCCTGTTGCTTCTACATTGCAAAAACACCTTGAACTTGAAAGACAGTTTTCCTAGGATGTCGGGAAGTGGTTTTGTAGGGAGAAATACGGTCTGCTAGTCAGACCCCAAATCGTGCACGTTTTCCAAAGCATTCTGCAGGGTGGATTGTTGGCGTGAACCAGATTTAATGTTAGGTGCAAATTTATATTGGTGAAGCAAGGAAGAAAGGAAGGAAGGGAGGGAGAGAGGTCGGAGGGAGGGGGGAAGACAGGGGAGAAGGGAGAGGGAGGAGGGAGGAACAAAGGGAAGGAAGGACAGAAAGAAGGAAGAAAATGAGGAAAGAAAAAAGGAAGTGAGAAATGAAGGAAGAAATGAAGAAACAAGAGGGAGAGAAAATAAAGGCAGGAAATAAAAGTCTTCAAGGAATTTAACGTTTTCACATGGCTACTTGAGTGTCCCCCAAACAGACAACTATATATATTTTTTTCTTCTCTATAGGATGACATTTTCCTCATGTTGCATGCTTTTCCCCCAGTGGCTTTTCCAAAGTCGCTGAGCATGGTGGCACATATCTGTGCTTCTAGCACTCTAGGAGGATGAGTCAGTAGTATTCCAAGTTCCTTGCCAACCTGGGCTGTTTAGGTATAAGGGGAGACACTGCCTTCATATAAAAAATAATCAAAAAGGGTTGAAACATAGTTTAGTGTTAAGACTTGGGATTCAATCCTTTTTTTTTTTTTTTTTGTGGTACCGGGGATCAAACTCAAGACTTCACAATTGCCAGACAGGCACTTATGCCCACTGAGATAAATTCCTGGCCCCTGGTGATTCAATCCTTAGCACCTCAAAAACAAACAAACAAACAAAAATACCAGTTTAAGTCATAATCATCTACAAATCAAATTTATAAGGAAACCCACTTATAATCAAATTTATAAACCCACTTTGAGTTCCAATATAGCATACATCAGAAAGTCAGCTTTGGAACCATAATTTTCCACCCAAACTGGAGGCATTCCAGGAAGCAATAAAGATCCAGCTTCAAAGATCTAAAACCAAATCAGTCAAGGACCAAGAAAGTCAATACGCTTCCCTGCAAGCTATAGTCGATTGCTAACTGGTGGTCAACTTAACACCAGCTGAACTGAATCAGCATGGTGCTGAGCGTGGATGGCTCACCTGAGGAAAGATGCCAGCATAAAAGGAGACCTGAGAGGAAGTGTAGCATTGTGGGTTCTCCTAAGTGTTGTTATTTGGAGCCACTGGTTCTCCTGGAGAAGCTTGTCATGCTGGCTTCCCTGATATGAATTTGGTCATTATCATCCAGGGGGCTCAGGACCTTGTAGCTGAGAGTGGCTCTGGTTCACTTTGGGGGAGCTCTGGTCCCTACTTTAAGCATCGCTTCCTGGCTGCAGAGGGGAAGATGTGTGCTGTTCAGTCTCCACACTGGCTTCCTGATAAGAACTCAGCTGTTATTGTCGGAGGAGCTCGGGATGTTGTCTGAGAATGGCTTTCGCACTTTCTGGTGGAGCTCTGCTTCTTACTTTGGGCATCACTTCCTGGCTCCAGTGCAGAACCCTCAGCCTGATGCCACAGCTCCTTCGCCCCGCTGGCATAGATTTCCTAGCTTCCACCCCTGACCTTTGGGCCTTCCCAGTGCAGAACCCTGAAACAGACTTGCATGGGTCATTGTCATGGGCTGTACGCCTCTAGTTGGACTCACACAGGACATTGCTGTGGGATCCAGGCCCTTGGTTGAATTTCCTTGGGTCTTTAGTGTGTGGACACATTTCCTGCACTTTGTATTTGACTCTTTGGGTAACCATCATAAAATAATACTATCAATGATGTGTCCTGTATGTAACTGTCCTTGCAACTCCTGAGTATAACACAAGTGTTTCTTGATCTCCACGGAGTCAAAGACGAATCACAAATGAATGGATCGTCTCAGAAGAAAGCCGCAGGATGGCTTTTTGTCCACAAAATGCAATTAAAAACTGCAAACTCGGTGCTGAATTCCCCACCTTTGTTTCCTATGCTGCAGGAGCAAAATGGTTCATTGTACATGAATCCCGTGGACCCAGCCTTCCTTACCGGTAGTGAATGCATGCAGGAAATGCATACTGTGAATTCCGGGAACAGGCAGAACTCACTCACCCCGAAGCCTCTTCGATTAGCAGTGACTCATTACTGTTTCATGCCAAAAATATTCTGCACCACCAACTCCATTAGTCACTGAACCTTCTGCTAATTTGCGCAGAATATGAATCTTTCTTTGCTGAGGAGGAAAACCCACTTCACGCCAAGTATGAACACGGTAGATAACGCTGGCCGTGATGTTAATTCGTCCCAAAGATCTCACCCACAGGTCGGCTAAGCAATTCACACTTTGCATCTCTGACTTTGGAGAAAACCAAGAATGTGATGTTACAAGACCCTGGTGTCTCCATAGTTTTTGCCACGGAATCTTCATGAAGGGCATTATTCAAGATTGTCCTTTCATTTCTTTGTTTTCTTTGCAAAAACTGGGATGGAACCCAAGTCTGTGTGAATGCCAGGCAAACACACTTCCATGGAGCTACACAAAAGGTTTCTGTTTTTGTCCTTTCTATTTTAAATTTAAACTATCAACCAGGGAGAGGTCCTGTCTCAGGCATGGAAGGAAAGATAGCAAGTTTACTTTCCTTGCAATTGTTAAGCTTCTGTGCACCACGGTGCTTTGTGTACATCAAGATGCAGGAAAGCTTATTAACATCATGGGGAGAAGTTAGGATTAGGTTTTCCACAGACACCTAATTGTGACAAGTAAGTTTGCCTGTCACGCTGTTCTCAGTTCTGTACCTACCAGAAATGGGATATATCACAGGAAATCAAGGATGCAGGCGAGAAAAGACAGGAAGTTTTCTGGCAAAGGCATCTTTTATCTTAAATCTTCCAATGCTATAATTATTATTATTGAGACGAGGTTTGTAAACACTAGGAACTCTGCAGATTTACATTCTTTGGTTTTCCTTTGGGGGTAGAGAAACTAAAATGATAGTAGCCTGTATTTTTGGAGACAGAGGCATTCATGCTTCCCCACATGAATGTTGAAAGACATCTTTATATCTGCAGAATAAAAATTACTCAAGATCTGGTCATCAGAGAAATGCACATAAAAAACAAACAAAACACAACAAAGCAAAGAAAACAAAACAGAAACACTGCAATTCCAACTTACCCCAGATAGAATGAGCCTTGTCAAGAAATCAAATCAACAAATGCCTGGTCAGGGGAAAAAAGAAACCCTGTTTATTGTTGGTGGGAATGTAAACTGGTACAAGCACATAAAAAAATTAGCATGGGGTTCCTCAAATAACCAAAAATAGAAATTCTGTTTGCTCCAGTGATTCCTGTTCTAGGTATCTTCCCCAAAGAGTTAAAGATGTCTTTAACTGTGATCCACACATATCCATGTTTATAGCAGCACAACCCATAAGAGTTAAATGTTGGGATAGAGCCTATATGTCCATCAGCAGATGAATGAATAAACAAAATGTGACATTTGCACGAACAGAATACTTCTTTGCCATGAAGGATTGCCAAACCACTTCCCCAAATTAGACAGTGAAAGTCACAGAACACACTCTTTGAATGAACACAGGTGACTAGCTACACTAATCCCACGGTTCATGGGGGAATCTAATGGAACCAACAGGAACAGAAAAATGCATACAGGAGATGCACCGAATGCATAGATTTTCTTAAAATGTTTCACAGAAAAGGTTCCTCAAAGTAGAAACCATAATTTCCACCACTGCATGCATTCAGCTGGAGCTGGTGGGTGTGCCACAATATGTATAAATAACCGTGTGTGTGTGTGTGTGTGTATGTGTGTGAATGTTTAACCACACAAACAAGAACATGCACGCATAGACAAACATAGACAAAACTGGGCAATTTAAGGCGCAAAGACAAGGCTAAAATATTTCAATAAAACAATTTCGAGGTCATGTACAAAAGGGTCCCAGAGGAAATCTGTGCCTTAAGACTTACAGGACAAGGTATAGAAAGAATGAAAATCAGTCAAACAGATGCAAAACCATAATCTGCATGACACTTATGAGATGTCAATCCCGAGTTCACTGACTGCTCAGAACCATTTATGCTTTAACAAAATCATTTGCACAAGATAAGATGGAATCAAAGAAAAGCATGCATTTATTTAGTTATTTCCTTATCTATGTGTTTCGGTTTGTGTGTTTGTTTGAGACATGGATTTTCTACATAGTGCGGGCTGGTCTTGAGTTCAGTATGCAGATCAAGCTGACCTAGAACTCACAGGTCTCCTCCTGCCTCGGCCTCAGAGTGCTGGGATTAAAGGTGTGAACCACCATGGGCAATTCAAAAAGGCTAGACATGTAAATTATACAGACCTCACACATATGGCTGACTGAGAGTCATCATTTTTTTTTTAATTTTTAAAAAAGCAAAACAAAAATGGATAGAAGTAATACAGAATTTCACACAAACATTCAGACACACACACAACCCAGCAAGGAATCAACACTAGTTTTTAATATGTGCATATTGTTATCCTAGAAGTAGTTGTTCAGGTTACAAGATATAGGCATAAAAAAATCATCAAACAATGAAATGACAGCACAAATTGTTCTTTTCGATGAACTAACAGAGAATTAGTAGTATAGTTATCTATCTTGCCCACATACACATAGATACTATTATATGTGTATACCTAATAAATCAGACTCACATTTGTAAATATCGTATTGCCTCTAGCACAAAAAATGAATAATAATAAAAAAACTGAAAGAGTAATAAGATCCAAAACGTACAAGAGATATTGTAATCAAAATTTTATGAATTTTAAAATTGATTTATTATTTTAACTTGAAAAAGAAGTACGACTTCTCCTGTGTTCCATCTTTTCAAGCTACCAAACAGATATTACACAAAGCCCAGATCTATTTCTCTATGTCAGTGGAGTCTGTCTAGTAACTCTCTAGTAACTCTACAAACCCAGATGTTCCCAAAAGTCAGTCCAATTAAATTACTGTTTAGATAGCTCCCATTTTCATAAAATTCAGCATATCCTCACTCATGTATCTCTCCCAGAGCTGGGAACATTTGCAAGGCATCTTAGTCGAAATTACATTCATTCAAAATCTGACATTGATGGAATACTACCAACAATATAAAGAACAATAAAACGCAATATAAAGAATAATTTTTTAAAATTCTGTTTATTGTATGGTGTAGGTTGAAATTTGAAGATAATTGATACATGAGATTCCAAGTGAAGACATTTGTGGGTCAGTCTTGTAACAAATTTCTCTGATTGAGTTTTCTTCTTTTTTTTTTTATTTTCTTCTTTTTGTTTGCTACATCCCAGGTTTTCCCACCTACCTCTTTTGCTTTCTCCTCTGTTTCTCTTTCTCTGTCTTTCTCTTTCTCCCTCTCTTCTTTCTTTCTTTCTTTCTTTCTTTCTTTCTTTCTTTCTTTCTTTCTTTCTTTCTTTTTCTTTCTCTCTCTCTCTCTTTCTTTCTTTCTTTCTCTCTCTCTCTCTCTCTCTCTCTCTCTCTTTCTTTCTTTCTTTCTTTCTTTCTTTCTTTCTTTCTTTCTTTCTCCATTTTCTTTTGGAGATAAAGTCTCACTAATTTGCCTGGATTGGGTGGAAACTTCCAATCCTCATATTTTGCTTCGCTTCTCCCTAATTTTTCTGATCCACATTTATTTAAGTCTTTACCCTTCTCTTTTCTTACCATAACAGCAGCCAGTCTTTCCTGAACATTGGTGAGTAAAGGAAATAAATCCCAGAGCCTAAGCTAAAAGCTGTACCAAGTCACGTCCACTTCAGGGGCCACATGCTTTTTTGGTTACCCTGCAATTCCATCATCCGTTACGGGCTCCCCAGTGACACAGGGGTAGATAAAGACCATGAACATCTGCACTGGATGCATAGACCAGTCAGCCCCAGGCCTCTCAATAAATCCTTCCATAAACACCCTTCTTCTGATAGATCAAAAGAGCTGCTCAGGGAACTGTAATTCACCTGGATTACAATGCTGAACCCAAAATGAATAAATCCAGAAAAACAGGTAAGTTCACGCTCTGGGAACAAATGTGGTGAAGGAATTCTACAGGCTGGATCCATACAGCAGGTCACTATGGAGACTGAATAATAAGGGATATATTAGTACGTCTCGAGAGAAAGCGTCACCTTGCTGACTACCACGTATAACATGATACTGCTTTGCTAGTGTCATAAAAGAGATGTGTAAGATACAGAATGAGGAAGGAAACGCAACATGAGAGTATGGTTACCTCTAGGTAGAGGGTTACACAGACTTTTTATACTTATGCATACTATGCAGGAACACTTCAACTGAGCTACACCACCAGCCTTAAAACTTCTTCAGCAAGCAGATCCTCCCCCATATGGCACATGTGCTATAATTACAAACTTATTCATGGAATTTCAAGGGTCATTGTATGTTAACCCATCTGACATGCGATTTTATGTCTCTTATCTTGCAAGCCTTCCATACGACTTCTTAACTACTTCCAGAGTATGCTTTGCATGTATTTGTCTGTCTGGCTCTTTCTTTTATTAATATGTTTTGTGCCATGTCTGGGGATTTTTCTACAGAGCTGCTTGACATTTACAAATCTGCCTCGAAATCCTCCCCTCAACCCAGCTGTAACAGGTACCACACAGCACAGCGACCCCTACAGGTGGACCACTGAACCCTGCTCTGCAGAAATCCCATGGACAGCTGAACACTCATACTCTTTTCCTGTAACTAAGGAGACACTGCCCCCAAAGTCCTTAGTTACTCCCATTGTCTCCAGAACTTTAATTTTCATTGAGTTTTTATTGTACAACTCACAACTTTACATGAAGGGCACATGGGTATAGGCAGTATCAGACTTGTCACCTGCACTAGATTCAGAGCTTGATACCTTTGCATTAGGATCTTTTGCAAAGCTTTGTTCATGGTGTTCAAGATTTTAGACTCGCTTTTTTCATACGTGAAGTGGGGACCACAACAGTACTGATTTCATAGAGGAATGTTGGCGAGGACACCAAAATAAACTGTGTCACTTGCCATAGGATAAAATGTGTCACTTGCCATAGGATAAACTGTGTCACTTGCCATAAGTGGTTCTCAAGTGGATGGTTCTTTCCTACCAGAAGCAATGCTCTGTACTCCTGTTGTACCTTTGGGTAAGTGACCTATGACCTTCAAATCCCTGAAATAACTCCAAAGTGACAAATTGCTGCTGGCCTAGTTAGATTCCAGCTTCATAATTACGCAGAAGATGCTTACAGAGTGTGTGCTCCCAGACTGTATTTTGAAGAATGCATTTGGTTCTGCTTATGAATGTTTTTTTGCATGAAATTAATGCATATGAATACGTTTGGAGAATTTAGTTAAGGCTTTAAAACCTACAGGGAAAAATAGAAACAAAAACATGACATTGTTGTTACTCATGGCATGAAATTTATATCAATAGACATCCAATTAGTGTTTAGGAGGTATCTTCCACGAGGGAAAAGTGGATTTCCATCCTTTTTTTTTTTTACCCTACTGATCAATTAAATTATTATTATTTAATTTACTTATTTAGGTACTAGAGTTTGAAGCCTAGGCATTCTCACTGAGCTATGTCACCAGACCTTTCTAAACTTTTGTTTCATTTTTAAATATTTAAAGAGAATAAAACCAAGCAAAATAAAACAGAATAAAGCCAATCAAAGCAATATGGTGTAAGTGATGCAGAATTTCAAAACAAGATAATGGGAAATCAACTGCCATAATGCCTCTTGTTGTCTTCAAAACAGCTACCCATATCATCAGACATAGTGAAATTAAAAAACAAACACAACAGACTAGAACCAATAAAAACAAAACAATGAATGCAATACAGAATTTCAAAACAAGATAATAGGAAATCCAAAATGACTATCATTCATTATCTTTGAAATAGTTGCCCATGCCATCAGATTTATAATAAAATCAAGCAAGACAAAACAGAATAAAGCCAGACCAAAGAATGAAAATGATACAGGACTGCAAAACAAGATAATAAGGAATTAACAATTGTAACTACCTTCAGAAGGAGATCCCCCAGAGATGCTAGAGTGTGTATTGCTATTGTGTACTTTCTTTCATCTTTAAAGCTTTCTTTCTTTCTTTCTTTCTTTCTTTCTTTCTTTCTTTCTTTCTTTCTTTCTTTCTTTCTTTCTTGTTTCTTCCTTTCTCTCTCTCTCTCTCTCTCTCTCTCTTTCTTCCTTCCTTCCTTCCTTCCTTCCTTCCTTCCTTCATTCCTTCCTTCTTTCCTTCTTTTTACACTTGTTTATTTTACTGGAGGTTGACTCCAGGAATTTTAGTTCAGACTACATCTTCAGCCCTTTTCCTTCTTATTCTTTGAGAAGGAATCTAACTGTATTACTCAGCATGGTCTCCTGGTAGGTGTCAATTTAAAATAAGGGAAAAAATGGAATCCTGTGGAATGAGGGTTTATGGTGCCATCAGGGGCTGAGAGGGGAGCTCACGGGTAGACCATTTGCTTACCATGTGCAAAGGTCTTGGGTCCAACCCATAGTCCCACCAAACAAACATACAGAAACACATACATAAATGGGTAAATACTTATGCTTTATGTAACTTCTCATTTTCATTCTGTTTACCAACTGTCTACCTTCAGCCCCAAGTACAACCACCATGATTAAAGCAGAGAGAATTCATTAATTTTATCAACTGCTTTTTATATATATTAAGATAAGTTGTAAAAGTTTAACATATTCTTGATTCCTATTTATGTATTTGCATGTATGTCTCCATATATACACATTACATATTAAATATGTATAATTAACTGTTACATATCACAATAATTATGTGAGCTCACAAGATCTTTCAGGTAAATACATTTGAATATATTTCCATATTTATAAATATTTTATCATTTATTTGATTTTGAATCAGTGTAGTACACACAGTGCACACTCATTTTGTAGGCATCGGAAGTCTCAAGGTTTCCAGACCTGATACACAAGGTTAGAAAGAGCTAAAAATAGGGATGCCAGAGCAAGCAAGCTCACTCTTGTTTTCAAAAAGTCAGTCTCATGACAAAAAGCTGTGTCTCACTGGCTCAGACTGATAACTGGTGGGGACAGAGGGAAACAGGAGGAGGAGAGAGAAAGAGAGAGAGAGAGAGAGAGAGAGAGAGAGAGAGAGAGAGAGAGAGAGAGAGAGAGAGAGAACCCAAGATACACAGAGGGAGAGAAAGAGCCCAAGAGACAAAAAAGAGACAAAGAGAGATCGAAGAGATACTGACACAGAGACACATAGGCAGAGACAGACCAAAACGAGAAAAATGGAGGGAGATAGAAACAGGAAGACAGAGAGAGACAGAGAGGGAGGAAGACAGAGAGATGGAGAGACAGAGAAAAAGAGACAGAGAGAAACAGAGATACTGACACAGAGAGACAGACTGGAAGGAGAAAACAAAAGGAGACAGGAAGACAGAGAGACAGAGAGGAAGAGAAACAGAAACAGAGATAGAGACAGAGAAAAAAATATAATGGAGAAAAATAGACTCAGGGAGAGAGACAGGAATTTATTTCCATTCATTTTGAGATATAGTCTTTTTAAAAAAATATATTGATTTGTTTATTTGTTTTTGTCTTTTTGAGATGGTTTTGCTATGCCATGCAGGTTGTCCTTGAACTCACTTTGTAGCTCAGCTTGGGCTTGAACTCATGGGAATCCTCCTGCCTCAGTCTCCCAGATGCTGGGATCAGAGAAAGGTCTTATTAAATTGGCCAGGGTGGGCTTTGAATTGCTAAATTCTCCTGCCTTAGTCTACCAGAACCCTGGGATTACAGGTGTGTACCACCTTGTCCAGCGAGCACGCAAGTTCTTAAGGTTTTAATCACTGTGTTTTTCAGTTACTGGTATTGCAGATTTGTATTCTGCATCAAAATAAGGAAACTGTGAGCCAGGTTTAATTAAGGTGAGAATGGAGCTAGAAACAAAACCCAGATAACACTGTGATTAGCCCAGGTTGATTCCAAAAGGTGGAAAATCTCCACTCTCGTGAAACCACCTGTTGGTGAGGGGATGTCTGTCTGTCCACACCACTTTGCCGAATGTGAAATCATGGCTGATTTTCAGCAGGCCACTTCTGAAAACCAGCCTGATACTCAGTTTCCAAGAAAGTTCCTATTTTCTTCACCCAGTGAAATTCTACACTCTCACACCTTTGCATGTTTTCAAGTTAACCTGTCATAAGAAAAACAAAAACAAAAAACTCTAATGTCCACCATAATTAAAGAGCTTTCTGATAACACCCAGCATTTGTATGTAATTCAATTATCGCTGGCCAATTTCTTTTCCACCTTTGCTTATTTTATTGGTGCACCTCAAATGGAGATTCCTTTCTGTTATTGATAACTTTAGCCTCCTGGCTTACACCCATGAATGATTTATGATTTCAAAAGCACTGACTCACAGCAAACAGTTAATTATTAACAAATGATTCTGCAAACAGCTAATTGTCATAGAAGACAGTTCTTTTGTTCTATTTCCTGGACCCAAATCCAACCAATAGATTGGATTAAAAGATATTTGTTTTCTACTCTCCCTGTCCATCCTAAATGCCTGGAAGCCTCCTAAAAATGCTTATGCATCTAATAATTAGGTATTTGAGAACAAGAATATACACACATGTACTTAATACATGTAAGAATACACATGTGTGTGCACATCTATGTCCAAGTATTGCAATGGAAAGAAAACTTTGAGACGCACTCATGTAAAGAGAAAGTGAAAAAAAAAATGGCTACATCTTTTCTATTGTAAAATTCTTTCCTACTTATCAGGTCGTTGCTTTCTTGTGTAAAAAAAAAAAAACTCAAATGAATCATCTTGCAGAGTAGTGCCTCACACATTTTTAGCAAACACAAATATCATGATGAGGGCTGGGAAAACAGAACACTTCTCACCTCCTACCTCAAATTTCAGACTCAGTTATCTCATCTCTCCACACCAGGAGGAAGGATCTACAAATCTCCAACTCTAATAAACTGTTGTTCAGAGAAAGCATTGCTTAAATTACCCCAAATCCCATAGGTAAGACTTCTCCATCGTGATCTGTTTTTCTCTTTGTTGTGTTTTCCCTGTCAACTGATATTTTGTTCAGTGGTTTGAAGAGATTTGTTTTGCTTAACTGTGGCAAGAATTTGCAACGAGGATGTGTGTGCTGTATTTCACAATGAATCTCACTCAGCCTCATGGTAACTAGTGATTTCATTAATATCTTAAGTGATTATTGGATGCAGGTGCCCAACACTCTCACCATTTAAAAAAAAATCACCTCCATTTCTCAGCCTATGTTTTGCAAACCATTGGTGATGATGTCTCAAGGCTGCTAATTTCATCTGGAGGTCTAAGTTAATGATTTCTTGATATTACTGTTTCTTCCCCACTTATTACCTGGAATTCTATGGACAACCAGCAAAATTTTAGTTCCTTTGGAAAATACGGGGGAAAACATGATTTTTTTTTTTTTTTAGCGATATTTAGAGGAATGAGACTATGTCCTGGTATTTGCTTACCATGAGTTCTCTCATGTTTTGCATGTCTGGTGGGTGATTGAATCATTGGGGCAGTGTACCGACCAGTGGATTATTGCATTGAGGAGTTCCTGGCTGACTGTGCTGTAGGAGGTGGGGCCTGGTTGCAGGTGGTCACTGGGGTGTGACCTGGAAGGGTGAGTCCTTGTCCCCAGCTCCTCCTTTCTCTCTCTGCTTCCTGACTACCATGATGTGAGCATCTTTCCTCCCCCACACCCATGCACCATGATGTGCCTGCCTTGGAGCAGCTGACCATGGACTGCACCCTCTGCACCCGTGAGCCACATTGAACTCCCCCTCTTTAAGCCTGTGTTCTTGTCCCTGGCTCCTCCCTTCTCTCTCTGCTTCCCGGCCACCGTGATGTGAGCGTCTTTCCTCCCCACACCCATCCACCATGATGCGCCTGCCTTGGAGCAGCTGACCATGGACTGCACCCCCTGTAACCCTGAGCCACATTGAATTTACCCTCTTTAAGCCTGTGTTCTTGTCCCCGACTCCTCCCTTCTCTCTCTGCTTCCCAGCCACCATGATGTGAGCATCTTTCCTCCCCCACACCCGTCCACCATGATGCTCTTGCCTTGGAGCAGCCTACCATAGACTGCGCCCTCTGTAACCATGAGCCAAATTGAACTTCCCCTCTTTAAGCATGAGTTCTTGTCCCTGGCTATTCCATTTTCTCTCTGTGCTTCCCAGCCTCCAGGACATGAGCATCTTTCTTCGCCCATACCCATCCATCATAATGCTCCTGCCTTGGAGCAGTGACCATGGACTGAAATTTCTGAAACCATGAACCAAAATAAGCCTCCCCTTGTTCAAGTTGCTTGTGCTGGAGATTTTGTCCCAGTGAATGGAATGAGGGTAACATGGCCTTCATCATAGGATGAAGATTTGTAGTTTTCTTGTATCTTAATTAACATATGCATTTTTTGTACTTATCATTTTCTGTTATTTATGCCTAACATTCTTACTGATGCTCAAAGTGTACCACTGCAATCAATCCACATGTCTTCCAAGGGAAATTTCGCTCTGTTCTTCTACTTTCCTAGTTTTATACCTATAAATACATATAAACATGTGTGTGTATGATGAGAGACCAAATTATCACCAATGCTCCTTTTGTTAGAAGAATTTTCTTCTTTACAATCTTTGGCATTCTAGATTCTTAGCAATAGTCACCAGTCAATTAGAGAAGCCAAAGAGATTAAATACAGAAAGCAATGAAGATGTCATCTCAAGTAGAATCCAGACAGAGAGCTCATCCCTAAAGCATTTTTTTGATTTTGAAATAGTTTCGAGAAGAAACAAACAAAGAAAGGAACAAAACACAAGAGCAGGGTAACTCTGGATAACAGTTGTACAGCTAAGTTTTGACGCATCTTGCTTTCAGTAGCAGATCAAAGAAATTACTGGCAGGCGACTGTAGGTGTCGATGTACAGTGTACATGACTAGCCCCCCATTTCTTGGGATATTTCCCAAGAATGTGAGAAGTGTCTAACAAGTTTCTAACAAGTGTCCCAGACAGCTTATATCTGCAATATGACATCCCCAGCACAAGAGCATTTTGCTTTCTGGGTACTTCCTGCCCTCAAACACAGAGTGTATCTAAAGAGGTATGATATGCATATCCATTGTTAGTGTGATGCCATTCATCAGACAGAAGTTAGGGAAGTGGCCCAGGCATGTGTGAAGTATGCTCCATGGAATATAAGACAGCCATGAAAAATAAAGGATTTCTGTTATTTACATCCAAATGGAGAGATTGGGAGGATGTTAGGCACAGAAACACAAGTGGTAGATGTCTTCACTCATATGTGGAGTGGGAGAGGCAGAGAGAGAGAGAGAGACAGAGAGACAGAGAGAGACTTATGGAGAGAGGACAGAATTTTAAAAGGGAAACCTTTACAGAAAAGGAATAGCATCAGGGAAAAGGCTTTGAGAAAGAAAGAAAATAATGGAAAATGAAAATAATCAAGGTATGTTTTAGCTGTACACAACCGTGCCAAAATGAATCCCACTGTTCTTTATAATTAAGATGCCCTAACTTATAAAAGAACATTAAAGATGGTACCAAATGCTTCAAATAGGATCTAGGCTTTGTGTGTGTTCCTAGTCCTGTTCACTTCCTGCTTTATATGCTGTGATTTTATTATCTTTTATATGAGAATCAAATTGAAAAGATTTGCTGTCCTGGTGAATGAAATATTTTGTGTTAATGGAAAAAGAAGATAAGATATATATATATATATATATAGGCTTGTGAATAATCTGCATTAATTAATTTGCCTGCATTTTCTTCTATGTAATCTTTACTTTTCTTTTCATTAGAGTGTAGTATTTCTATTTCTTGGGTGGAGTGTGTACACGTATATGACCTTTGTCAGTGAAGGAGTATTTGTGGTGTGGAGATGAAATCTGTCTTTTGGTCACACTGCAATAGTATTCCTGGTTCAGTACATGGGTCATAGCACCAAGAATTAAACATAATGATCCATTCCACAGCCAGGAATGGTGGCCAATATGCCTGTAATCTGATGACATGGTAGGCTGAGCCAGGAGGGTCACTGCAAATTAGAGACCTGTCTGGGGTATATAGTGAAACATGATCTTAACAAACAAACAAACAAACAAACACAAATAAAAGATTCATACTCATAAATCCCCTTGAAAATATCTTTTCTTCCATATATATATATATATATATATATATATATGTATATGTATATAGAAAATCTCTTTTTCTACATACATATAATCTTTTCTATTCTTCCTTCTTTCCTTTCCCCTATCACAGTTGTTCTTTCCTTTTGAGCACTTTATTTTCCTTCCATTATCACAACATCTGTTGTACATTTTGGATCTTATTACCCTTTCAGGTATTTTTTTTAACACTAGGGATACAATATGGTATTTACACATGAGTCTGATTTAGTTCACTTATGAGTATGGTCTCAAGTTGCCTCCATTTACTTATAAAAGCCTCAAGTTTATCCTTTTTTATAGCTGAGTAATACTCCACTGTATAAAAACACCAGATCTTTTTTGTCCATTCTGGGGTTGATGGGAATTTGGGTTGTTTCCAAGATTTAGCTGTTATAAATTGTGCTGCTGTAAGTATAGGTGCACAGATGAATCACCTAGTGGACGGTAATTCCATCAACTACAGAAAATATCTGCATAAGAATGGCTCAGCCCTTGTGAACAAAGACAAGTAATGATATTCTAGGATCCAGGGGGAAGTGGGAAGCCCAGCTTTCACACTGCTGTCCAATGTGACATTCGTGTGAAGTATGTGAGGATGAAATGAACAAAGACCACATTTGTGAAGAAGAAAGACTCATGAACGTTATCTAGATGACAACAGAAAAAGAATGCACCCCAAATATAGTTATCCCCCGCTTTCAGTTACTTTAGTCCCTGCTTTTTTCCCTGGATCAAGTGCTGCATTTCGGGTCCATCACTGTCCCTTTCCTGATTGGTAAACTTTGCTAGACACCAGTTCAACCATTACGAAGCATGACCTGCTGTTGCTCACTAAAACACGCATGACTGCAATTCAAGGTCACACTGCTCTATCACGCTGGATCAAAATAACAGAGTTGTATAAATACTGGTTAAATAAGATGGTGCAATCAAACATGGATTCCTTCACTTTTCATGGGGACTCTTGGAATGGCACAATGGGATCTCTGGAGCTCATCCCAGAATTTTGGTTAAAAATTGAGCAGGTAATCAAAAATTATATGGCGGGATCTGAACACACACTCTCATTTTAGCTGTCACTGTGAGTCATTAAATATTTTGGGGTGCCTCGCTGCACAATGATACATTATGATGGGTTAGTATTGTGGCAGACCCCAAGAGAGCATTTGGAAAATGTCCATGGAAATCCTGGGATCTTTCAGGAGGAGGTGCTAGCCCACTAGACAACTTCTGACAAGAACTGGGATAATAAGTACATATTTTCCATTCCAGGGTTATCTTCTTAACAGTGATTGCTTTGTACAAATCTACTTCTGTGGATCTGAGAGTCTGCAAACTGTGCAGAGGGTAGAAGAGGTAACTGCAGTGAGTTCAGTGGGGGTAAGTTTAAGTTTTTCTCCTTCAGCAATGTTAGTCACTGTCTATTCACCTTCTGTTTTTCTCCCCATGCATCTCTGAACTCTGGAGCAACAGCAGATGGAGAAATATTCATGCACATTGGTAAAAACATTCACCCACATTGGCCAGTTGGTCAAAAACTTAGGGAGCTTCATTCTACCACGTGACTCCTAAAAGAAATCTTGCTAACAGGACACCTGTCCTCCCCCATGAAGGTGGTTTCTCTTCCTGATTTTAAAGACTTCAGAATTGCAAATGAGAAGTTCTTCAGGATTGGTTTTTCTAGGGTGCCAGGGTGTTCAATGGTTGTTTATTTCTCCTCTCTTTTTTGATTCTGGGGTGCTGATCATGAAGCCAAGGATGATAAACATGTACTGTACGAGGGAGTTTGCTACAATATTCAGTGTTTGCCAATTGGCTTTTGGTTATTTATTTATGTTGTTTAGGCAGCATGGGGAGCGCCACGCAGAGCCTTGTACATGCTAGCTAAGCATTCTTCCACTGAGTTATATCCCCACCCCTTGCTATTTTGTGCCAAGGTCTCATGAGGTTGTTGAGATCAGTCTTGAACTCACGATCCTCCTGCCTCTGAGTGCACCCTGAGAATCTGAGGGTACAAATATGTATACCTGAGCCTGAATCCGAATCACCTCCTGGGTTAACCTCACCAAATAAATATGCAGATACTTAGGTTTGGCTTTACGTTCTAATGAAAAGCATCATGAGGATGATGTTTATTACCAAAGAAAAACCTAAGTGTAAAAGCCAAAATACTAGCTGGGGATTTAGCTCAGTTGTATAAGCACCTGCCTGGCAAATGCAAGGTCATGAGTTTGATCCCTAGTAAAAAAGAAAAAAAAAAGCCAAAATACTCTCACACAAACACTGTGCTTGTAAAAATGTATATAGTAATACAGGTCTAACATACTGAATACACAAAATATGTCTTCTAATAAGCCATAAGTATTCCCACAGATTCATAAAGTATTTTTGCAAAAATGAATATACTCAAAGAAATAGATTTCAAAGCAGAGGTGATAAAAAAAAGTCAAAAAACAGTCAGTGCATACAGTGGGTGTGAAATAGATTTTATGGACAATGAAGATAATGAGAGTGATGTAGATTTCAAGATGACAGTTACAGGGCAGAAGTCTACATGGGAAGGCAAGATGGAATGCCTTTTGTAGAAGTTACCAGCAAGAATAAAAAACAAGAAATAACTTCCAGGGATAATAGCCAATCATTGGGGAGGACATGCTCACACCAGCCTGCAGAAGGAGAGAAATTATACAACAGTAGAGAATACTTGCTGAAACAAGGAAAGTATCCTTGAAACAATAGAATAACAAGACCTTATTTTGATTTTTCAAATTAGTTTGCTGTGTACTGAGCTTCTGCAGTGCCTGAAGTAAGAATACTATTGTGACATTTACAGATATCAAAGACAATGGGAAAATTCCAGCCGTCTTCAGAAAAAGACTGAACTATAACTAAAAAAGACAGACAGATAGAATGGGTCTCAAGCATGTGTGAACCTCCAGGTTAAAACCTCAGCATCAAAAAATATAGTAAAATATAAAACTAAATGAGTAATATGGATATCCAACCATGCAAATGCAGGAGAAGGTATTAGGTGATAATATTCCATGCCAGAATGTCTCAGTGAGAAAAATAATCATGAGAAAAAGTTTAGAAACGAAATATTCAATGACTCAGGGAATGTGTAAAAGATATGATCACTTCAGTTAGGTAAACAAAGATTACCTCTAAACATTTCAGTGGAGAAAACACAGGGTAAGATTGGGAAGAATTTGAGAGGAACATTGTACAAGATATGAAAAGTAAACGCTGCCTTTAACATAATGAAATTTATTTGCATGAAAAATGGTTCGGACGATAAAGAAAATGTGTTCATGTGTCCATATAAATATACATTATATGGCTCACATTCAAGCAACACTCCATACACAAAGAGACCGATGAAGAATTAAAACAAACATCTCGAGATACATCTCCATGGTATCCAGAAAGAAGCATTATCCCGCCAACACTTGGCCCGCCATAATCCTAAGAGGAAATGTAAATCAAGCCATCAGAATTCCTGACCTACAAAACCTTGAGACAGCCAACAGTTGTTCTTTCAAGCTGCTAAATTCCTCAGTATTTTTTTTTTATGGTGGCATTAGAAAAATGAACGCAGCACAAAACAGAAAGAGGGCACAAGAGTTGACTAATAGATATTTACAGGAGCAATGGTTACATACGCAGTTTTGTATGTGTGACATGTGAAATTAATATCAGATGATCTTGACAAATTAAAGGGGAAATAAACAATATTTTCAAATACATTAGAGAAATCACTAGGCTGAGATGGTATTCTTAAGGAGTCCATCACTTTCAAAGAATTAATCATTTTTTGTATAAATTCCCTCAGGATGTAGAAAAATGGTTCTCTTACTCTTTTGTGGAGCCATTATTAGTTGACACTAAAGTCAGGACAGAACAATATACATAAGGAAAATGACAGTCTTTTATTTTGCAGAGAAATGCAAAAATAAAAACCCAGCCAGCAAAAAATCCCAACCCCAATGAATATATAATTAGCAGTAAATACAATGAATTTAAGGATGTGTTATGTATCACATGTAATTTAACATTGGAAAGTCCCATTGTATAACTAAGTTTGTGAACAAATTAAGGCTAAACCATTAATGATGTTAAAAGATAGGGGAGAAGAATATGATTTAAGACTTTGTGCTCTCAATGCAAGGAAGATTTACATTTCTTAATCTGAAAATTGCAATTTACATATACTGCAAATATTTACATTCAGCACTATTGTATGAGAACTTGTGTTTTTAAGAACCTAGTTGTATTTCTATTTCAATTATATTTGATCCAGAGATGTTTAAGAATTAGCAATGCAAAGCCCCATACTGTTCATGGAAGGATAAAATTATCTAACCCACACAGATTTTGGAGCTGTGAGTATGTTTCCTAATAGGTACACAAGGCATAAAAGAGTACATCAATTTCCAGATACAGATACTTCAGCATTTATCAAGAAAGACATAAAAGCAAAGTAGTCATCAAATTATGATTTCAAAATGGTAAAGCTAGACCAAATTTCCAGACTGTTGCCAATGTATAGGGTGCTTTGTGCCATAGAACACAAAACAATCATTCCTTCAAGCATAGTCATGACTACTCACCACAAACATGTGTAATATATCCTTAAATTCATTGTATTTACTGCTAATATTTAATTTAAAAAATCCCAACCACCAATGGTGGTGCATAGCTGTAACCACGGTGCTTCAGTGAGACCAAGTCAGAAAGATTAAAAATGCTAAACCCCTGGGCAGTTTTTCCAGTCGCTACGATGAATACAGAGTGATCTTCTATATAAAAATCAAAAGCTAATTGCACTAAAATTACTATCAGGAGTATGCTGTTGGAAACAATTTTGTAGACAAAATCTTTAGTAAAAGAAGTCACTAATAAGAGTGATTAGAAAGTGTTTTATCCTTAGGGTGAATCTAAAGGAATGAAATAAATAAAAGGGAAGAGGAAACCTCCCAAACCCTTCACGGTATTCTAATTTAAATTCTAATTTTAAGTGCAAAGCCATTCACTTCACTATTCATGTACACAAACAAATCATTCTCTGTAAAATTTGGTGAAGGAAGCAGGAAATAAGACTGTGTAAAGCAGGTAGACATATCAAATAAAATACATCCTTTCAGAAATTTAAAAACGCTCATGATGCAGTATCTTACATTTCCTAATCCCCAAGAAGCTATGAGTTTTTGTTTGTGGTATTCTTCCGGACAATCGTTTAAAATAGTTGCTTATCTGGAAGGAAAAAAATACACTCTGTGCTGTTATGTTTCCTAGCCATGTGCCAAGTGTGAGTTTGTATTAACTACAGCAAGCTAATAATTAATTAAATCTCAATTGATAGTTCCCGAGGCTTTTATTAAAATGATTTCTTAAAAATCTAATACTCTACCATTCTCCATTGCCAGCCCGGAGAAGATATTACTTATGATGCGTTTCATTTGGTGAAATGCATGAATCGTCACATGAATCCTCAGCTGAGAAGTGATTCCCAAGAAAGTCCTGGGCTGTCTCTCCTGTGGATTCTGGCTGTGTGACTGAATTTGACAGGCAGCAATTATTCCCCTGAAGAGTACAACTTAGAGACACCAGGGAGAACCTAAACGGTTCTGTAAAGGTTAGGCAAAATTCCTGTTAGGGACAGACATGCATTTTGGGGAATTATTTGTGAACTCATGAGCAGCAAAGGGTGGAATCTAAACTCTGAAGAGTACTAAATTTGTACGAGAAGATCTGTGCCATTGGAAAACACAGAAGAAGAAAGTCTGGAAGAAAATTCCCATTGTTAGAGGGGCGAAGACATGCTGAATGTGAAAGATCAATCTTCCTGTCCCACTTTTTAGCCTGAAATCTTCTATTTAATGTGCACACACACACAGAGGTGTTTTTGAATTCAGAGGTAGCTGACAGTCACAGGCTTGGCACGAAATAAAGAAAGCATATGCCAAAATAAGCATGTTTGGAAATAAGCATGTTATGTAATAAAAAAAAAAAGTCTAAACCACATCTATGCCCCTTTTGGAACTGGGAAACAATGGTTGAGAAGCTGTATGGGTTCCTATATATAGACATGGAGGTTTGGTTTTAAACTCATGTTTAAGGACCCAGAACCTCACTGTTACCCCTTTATCATGGCAGCACATCATTGGAAACACCACAGGTCAAAGTCATGCATATTTTGCCTGAAAGTCTACACACACAGATGTTGAGAATGAGTATTTTAATGCCATTTTCTCAAGCATATCAGTCTTCTTCCAGAAAATGCAGTTGAGTTTTTCCAGTTCTGCAGGTTCTATAGAATTTGCAGAGATGGAAAAGTCACACCTGAAGTTAAGGGTGGAGACAATTTTATTTCCATGTCGAGGGTAGTGTTACCTTTTCCTGAGTTCACTGTGTGCTTAGGAACTGATGTCAAGGTGAAATTTGGGTTAAAATTCATGTCTTAGAGCAACTGGTAAACGTGGGTGTAAGCTCAGGGAAGGTACGATACATAGGCATCTAAGTGGGTAAAATGCAGGATTAAAGGTCAAGGTGCAAAAGTTAGGATAGAGATTTGGGGTCAAGTTAGACTTTGGGTTCCAGCTCAGAGGGGTGAAATTAGATTTCCAATTTGATGTCGGGCATTGAGCGTTATGACCAAAGAATTTTACTCCCATTACACATTAGGATCAGGTTCAAATACTGCAAATCAAAACTTTGCTTGGGGGTGAGGTTCTTAAAACTGTCGCTGTAAAAGTCTTGTGCAAAATTGCTTAAAGGGAGATGTTGAAATTCGTTGGTGTTCACACATGTGCATGTATACCTTTCCTGTAGGAGAAACGTCTACACTTGCTGGGAGTTTGTATTCATTTGCAATCTTAGGCACAAGAGATCACAACATTACTTGGGATTTCACCAACTGAGCTGACAGCATTTCTCCATCTTTAAAATATCCTGTGCTTAGTAAGCTTTGTGCTCAAAGAACTGACTTTTCTTTAACCTTCTCCATGTGATGCTCCTTCATTTTATACTTCATCTATTTCAGTATTTCTATTTTGTTAAAAAAACCATAAAATGAATAAACTTTTCGTTTTCCATATAATTATTATTATTATTGTCATTATCACAGTCGTTGCTATTGTTTCAGAGGAGGGTATCACTAAACTGCTAATTACTCCAGACTGGGTTTCATCTTGCAGCCTTCATATGTCTGTGTCCAAAAACCTTGAGATTACAAGCTGTCATCACCATAACTGATGCCCTTATTGTCACTTTCTACAGTGCTGATGGAAGGGATAAAGGTCTCCTGCTATGAGTTTGCAGTGACATGGTAAAATTGAAATAAGATGCAAAAACCCAAAATTAGGCAGCAAGAAACACCTAGAAAGCTTGGTGTGCTTACCAACATCCCCTGTACTACGTGTAAGGGGTAACACTATTTTTAGTTACTTGGAAGGACGTTTTCTGCTTCGATGTTCATTTTTTTTTTTAAAGTCTTTCCTTGTGCTAAATGTCCTGGCCAGGCAAAACAACACCAATATAATGATTCAGTCCAACATTGCTGAGGAAGGAATCGGGAACAACAGAAAAATAAAACAGTGTCATTTCATCATTTCTAAAACCTCAATCCAGCATCCTAAAAGACTTCAGAGGGAAAGATCGCACTGTTCCAACAATAAATATGCTCAAATACACTGTATCACATATGTGTCCTATGCTAGGGGCTGTATTTTCTTGAAAAAACCTTCAATTCTAATACTTAGGAAAATAAAGACACATATTTCATGGATTCAATCAATACCTCTAACTTTACACTTATTTTACTACTGAGGGTAGAGGCAGATTTAAACGTTGCTTTCCTATCTTCCATCCACATTTTTTTTATTAAGTTTTCCATTATAGCTTAATTCTTCATCGAATTGCAATGTAACACAGAATTTACAAGGCTTAAATAGATGGGTCAAACAGTGCCTTCCAATTTGACTTACATTAACTGTGTTAAAAGGAGCTAATATTGTTGCCTTCAGTAAAATCATGGAAGCATGACTGTATTGTTAATAAAAATAGAGAAAAGGGCACAGTTATATGCTTATGAGGATGGAATGCTTCAAAGGATTTCCACTGATGTTCAATATATGAAAAGTAATGTATCACACAGTGGCTCCGCTTGGTTCTATAATTTAGAAAAATTCTTTTCTTTTGCTTCTTTTTTTTTCAGCTGAGTGAATTTGGATCTAAGTTCAGCAATTACTTCAAAAGTCATTTTCTCTCATCATTCTATTAGAAGCTATGATAGCCCTGGAGAAGTTGTTAAAGCATAAGGTACAAGAATAATAAATCACCAAAGCCAGGTTATTGCTTGAAGATTCATCGTTGCATGGCTTGCGTCAATGGAGAAAGAACCATAGATAAACTGTTATTAGCTTGGATATTGTTCTAATAAAACAGAGAGAGAGAGAGAGAGAGAGAGAGAGAGAGAGAGATTACAGACAACTTTGTGTCCAGCACAATGTTTTCCATTAAATTATTGCTTTCAAAATTAGCAGAAGGAAAAACTCAAAGAAGCAAATTAATACAAAGCAATGCAAATAAAAATTACCCTCTCTAGTCAGATTGAGTTTGATTGTAATGTAGTATTTTTATAGCCATTTAACTTTGGGAAGAGATAACTATGGGGGGGAATCATTATAAATTTCCTCCTAAGAACTCTAGGCTTCGAAAGAACACAATTATCCCTCAAGGTGTTCCCTTCTTGTTGGCACCATGATTGCAAACTTATTAAAAATGCAAATATCGCCAAGTGGCTGATTTATGATAATGTATCTGCCTTTGACTCATTGCTGGTAATTGGTGAAAGGAAAAAGTTAACCTATGATTATGTAAAATAACAGAGAATGCAAGGTTGGAGCTCCACTCATAGAGTCCTCTTTAAGGCGAGATGAAAAACACTTCTCCAACTGTTTAGCAGTTACGATGCCAGCAGTGTCAGTCCATGGTTGGCTGGATCCAAGGCAGGCACATCATGGCAGAAGGCTGTGTGGCTCTTTGGATTTTCTTTTTCATTTTGAAGTGGTGGATGGAAGATACCTCCTCTCTAATGGCCAGAGAGCAGATCAAGGGAAAGAGCACAGGGTCCTGATGTACCCCCAATTCTAGAGTCACAACCATGTCCTCCAGCCAGTGCCCACAGCCTATCAACACACCAAACTAGGGTAAAGGGAATTTTAAAACTTATAGCCAGGCATTATATTCAAGGACAGGAAAGGTAGGCTCAGTCCATTTTTCTAATTAAAGAATAGCACAACTCAGCCAGCCCTGACACTCCACACCAGCTGCGACTCCTTTAACAGACATAAGTCAGCCAGAAAGCATATTTTATTGTGCTAACTTGTTTCAAGGACTTATCACCTAGAGACAGACTGACTCAGTCTAAGACCAAAATTGATTCTTCCTTCTCACCAAGCTCCTGATCTTGAGAAACCCTCTTCAGCTCAGAACAAATCTGCCTGACAACATATGACACAGCCTATGTAACCAATGATAGAGAAAGCAAAGAATTAAGCCCTACTTCCTGCTTAAAACATTTGTAAGTATCTGTTTAATCCCAAGATGCTGTTGGTGATTGGAACTCAGTGATCCCCAGCCCACTAGCCTAAGAAAGAGTTGCCTTCCAATTCCTCAGAGCTGAATATCTTCCATTTGATTCAGTCCTGGTTTTCCAAAACAGTGTACAGTCAACCCTATATTAAGTTACTGATGAGTATGGGACATTCAACATCTTGTCATCTGTCCATGAGTTTCTTAATCCACATAAGTTGAAAATTAATATTAACTAACTTTTTTTTTTTTTGTACCAGGAATAAAACTCAAGAGCTTGCATTTGCCAGGCAGGTGCTGACCCACTGAGCTATACCCCCAGCCTGACATGCATGTTAATTAGAAATCGTAAAATAACAAACATTATATAAGATCAGAACAGATCAATTTCAGGGTGTGGAATTAAAAAAAAAACAAAATGGTAGGGTCCTTTATAGATGACAAAGTTGTGATGAAGATACTTCCATGTGTTAATGTTTTCAATCAAAAAGGACAAACAAATTTGGGTGGTGAATAATCACATTGGAGAGGGGCAGGGAATTTATTATCACCAACAGCCTGCAGGACCGTGGGTTGATTATTAATCAGACTGGAATATGACATGAATATTATAGTCATATTTCCATATTTGAGATTTCCTTTGGGCAAACCGCTAGATAAATCAACTCTTCAGCTAGTCCTGCACATGCCAGAGGATGATTTTGAAGCCGTGTCATCAAGCAATCTTAACATTGTTTCATAGAGAGAAATTTTGTAGGCCAATTCTAAAGATAGGCTCATAAATGTTAGCCCCCCTTTTGCCTCCATTCTTCCTTCTTTCCGTCCAATAATGGTTTCCTCCATTATTGAAGTACCAGGGATTGAACTGAAGAACACTACCACTAAGCTACACCCTCGACTCTTTTGATTTTCTTTTCCATTTTGGGGTGGGGAGCAATAAATTGCCCAGGAAACTTTGAACTGGCCATTCTCCTGTTTTCAGGTGCAGAATAACTGGAATTACAAGCATCACCATCACGCCCATCTCCCCTTGGTTATTAAATCTAACACGAATCGAGGTATTGCTGAGCAATACAAGTAAGGCTACCAGGCAGGTGACACTGCCACCAATGCATCAAGCTAGACTATCTGAATGTAATCATAGGACCCTTGAAAGGAGAAAGTGGAGATACAAAAATCCCCCTTAGGAATGCCATGGTGGATAGGAAATGAGAGACACAGGAATAAACGAAGTCAGAATTACTGCCATGAGAGCTGCTTGGTTTCGGCTTCTTGAAAAGCTGATATAGAGCAGCCATGAAAACCTCTCTGATTTCACAACTATACAACTAATGAAGCTTCCAAAGTATATCTTTCAAGTTTCTCCCTGCGGGGTAATTTCTGACAGCCCCAATCCAAAGGTACACAGAAAAAAACACAGGTCATGTTAATGTCCTCTATAAACTCAAAGGTATAACCAAAGGGACTTGGAGAAAGAATGGTTTGTTGGAAATGTTCATAAATGCACTTTACACAGCAGTAAATATGCTTAGTGGCCAGTAGATTAGGCATTTTCCTCTTAAGAGATAATGAAAATGCAGAGAGACCATTTCTACCTAAGCCTCTATTCCTTGCTGTGAGTTTTCCACAGTGGGAATGAAAGCCATGGGAATTGGCAGGTGGTCACGATTATTTGGAGCTAGGATGATCTCACCATTGGAGCTGGGTCCTCTAACCCAGAGTTGCTTCCTGCGGTTTCATTTACTCACAGCCAAATCTGAGCTAAAATATTAACTGAGATATTCCATAGAAAAGCAGTTTTCTATTAGTCAACTTTCCTGTTGTTGAGAAAAACACCTGATATCCCAAAGCCAAGGGAGAGAGATTTGTTTGGCTTAGGGTTTCTGAGGTTTCAGTCCATGGGTAACTGAGTCAAAGCTAGAAACATCTTGGTGTCAGGGCACAGAGGCAGAAAGATGCTTAAGTTGAGGTAGGCAGGAAAAAGAGGGTGAGGAGAACCAGAGAGTGAAAGAATCTAGGGACCATCTAAAGTCCACAACGTCATGATCATGTGACCCCCCCAGAAACATCCAGAAATGTGATTGATTAATGCAGTAGGCAGCTCCCAAGCCAATCAATTTGATACCATTAAATGTAACTACCACAGTTCTTATGTTTTTGAGTGTTTGCTATTCTGAGTTGCTGGATGATGTCTCTTGCCATTTTTCGTTTATCTCTCAAGTGGTGAATCATCTCTGTTCAGTGTGGATCCCCAGTGTACACTACCACCTCTTACTCACTGTCTCATAAAGGAGACTGTTCCTGGATTGGAGAGCTGCCTCCAAGTGGGAAAGTCTGCGATAGCTTCAGCGAGTATCTGATATCAGTCACTTTTCTGTCACTGGGATGCAACACCCGACACCCACAAACAAGGAGGAAGGTTTATTCCAGTTCATGGTTTCCGATACTCAGTCCATGGTTGGCTACTCCAAGGTAGGAATGCCATGGTGGAAGGGTAGGAGGAAATCTCAATGCATGAGACTATGGGAAAAATTTTAGCTCACCTCTTCTGCCTTGGTGAAGGTATTTCTGCTTTGCTATAATGCAAAGATCTGCTTCGTCCAACCTGCTTGCCTTCCAAGGCTTCCTTCCTGCTCATAAAACTCACAATCCGTAGTTTAAAATGACTCATGTATGGCTATCATTCAGGGAGCCTGAAACAGGAGACTCTTGAGTTTGAGTCCAGTTTGGCCACATTAGGGACTTAGCAAGACTTTGTCTAAAAATAAAAATAAAAAAAGGCTGGAGATGCAGCTCAGTGCATAGGATCTTGGTTCCAATCTCCAGAACTCTAAAATAAAAATATAAACCAAAATAAAACCTTGAGACAGTTTTACCCTCTTTTACTGTGCATCAGGGGCTGTGGTGAGTTTGAATGTTGTGCCCAAGCTCTGCTGAGAACACAAAGGAATAGGACATAAATATATGCAGTATTTGGATCGATACCAAAATTGCATATCATCCCATAGTCATTGAAGTGTCAGGTCCGAGAAAGAAAGAAAGAAAGAAAGAAAGAAAGAAAGAAAGAAAGAAAGAAAGAAAGAAAGAAAGCAAGCAAGCCAAAAAATTCCTAAGTTACTTATTTATTTTATATTTTTAGTAGTAGTTGAAAAAGGAGTATTTTACTTAAAAAAAGAGAGCAAATATAATGGAAAGAACAACCAATTTGGAGTCACAAGGCAGCATGTACACGCTCATTTGATTTTGTCAAATAATGGCTAGAAAGACTGTAGGGTATTTCAGGAAATATGGTGAGGATTTCTGGGCCCCTGGAAATATAAATAGAGATGGAGATGGAGATGGAGATGGAGATGGAGAAGGAGAAGGAGAAGGAGAAGGAGAAGGAGAAGGAGAAGGAGAAGGAGAAGGAGAAGGAGAAGGAGAAGGAGATGGAGATGGAGATGGAGAAGGAGGAGATGGAGGAGGAGCAGAAGGAGGAGAAGGAGATGGAGATGGAGGTGAAGGTGGAGGTGGAGGTGGAGGTGGAGATGGAGAAGGAGAAGGAGATGGAGATGGAGGAAGAGGAGGAGGAGAAGGAGAAGGAGATGGAGGTGGAGGTGGAAGTGGAGGTGGAGGTGGAGAAGGAGATGGAGATGGAGATGGAGAAGGAGAAGGAGAAGGAAATGGAGATGGAGATGGAGGTGGAGGTGGAGGTGGAGTTGGAGAAGGAGGAGATGAGATGGAGATGGAGAAGGAGAAGGAGATGGAGGTGGAGGTGGAGGTGGAGGTGGAGGTGGAGGTGGAGGTGGAGATGGAGAAGGAGAAGGAAATGGAGATGGAGATGGAGATGGAGAAGGAGAAGGAGGTGGAGGTGGAGGTGGAGAAGGAGATGGAGATGGAGATGGAGATGGAGAAGGAGAAGGAGATGGAGATGGAGATGGAGAAGGAGTTGGAGA
>PVLA01007804.1:0-98977 GCA_004027455.1 Hydrochoerus hydrochaeris
TCTGGTTTTTAGTGAGTCTGAGCTACTCTGGGGAACCGGGACCCCTATGTCCTGGGGACAAACTGGTGCCTTCACCCCAAAGTCCAGTAGGTGGCACAGGTGTGCTCAGGAGGGCAAGAGACAGAGGGCGCCAGACATCTGTTTGGTGAGCCGCGGACACCCCCTGGGACTCTGGGTTTGCCTTTCCTTCTTTCTTTGACAATTCAGTTTTCTTCCCCCCAGCTCCAAAGGGGAACTTCCTGTTAATTGAGTTTCCTGCTTGAGCTCTGCCTGCATCTGCGCAGACTGGCAGTTTGCAGGGTGGTGGACCCCTGTGGCCCTCTTGAGAAGGCCTGGGAGGGCCTGACCACCGAGGATGGGGTGGACAGCAGCAGGCGGCCTGCGTCCGATCAGCCTGACCCCCTCTCCGCTTTCGGGAAGCAGCTGCAGAGATACACCTCTAATACACTGGAAGTCCCACAGGACTGATTGACAGTACCTTTGTCTGGACCATGCCTGGTCTCTGGTCCCTCAAGTGCTCCAGGGTCGCTGCGATATCAATCTCTTTAGCACCTGCAACAAACCACAAATTGGGCTGAGTTCAGCGCACAAGATAATCCACGCCGCATCTGTCAATCTCGTACTATGGGGCTCCCTCTGGGCAACCAGACCAATTGAAAATTATTACACTCGTCCCTCAGCAGGCTTGGCAGGCAGCTGCAATTTCAGTGTTCATATAGAAAATAAGGCAAGGGCAGCTTTCATTAGCATTAATTCGAGAAAGCCGGGCTGAGAAATGGTCCTGAGATGCCTGTGTAGATACGTACTCACTGCTAGCAGCTGCCGCCATTAGAAACGGAAGCTGATGGGGCTGTTCTTGGTGGCATCTTCACTGGTTTAGGTCCGAGGAAGCAGTGCATGTTTTCATTTTGATTGCATAGAATTATTTCTTATTTTATGAAAGGAAGGTTAGAGAAATCTTTTGCACTTTATGCTGGCTTTTGAACGAACGTAGGGTTCTCTGGTTTCTAAAGCTGAACGCTGCAGATGTGAAGAAAGGGCACTGCTGGGGTGAGGAAGAGACTCGGCCAAGGCCACACTCAGGGGACCGAACCAGATGCCACCAGGCACAGCAGGGCAAGTGCGGAGGGCCCAGGAGAGCAGCTGCCGGGGGACAATGGTGCTGTGCGGTGCTCTCCCCACCACGCTGCTGCGGAGCCTTGACATGTCTACGGTGATCGTGACATCCCAGCCCCGTGCGGCAGTGGCCTTGAGAGTGGCTGGGCAACCACAGCCAGTATTGCCTCGGGAGCCCACACGCTCTGGCCTGCAGGACCAGAGGTGGCAGAGCAGCGAGGGGGAGGGAAAAGACCCAAATCTGTGCCAAGGGAGCTGAGGAAAGCAGCAGGATAGGTGGCACCCGAGGGGACACGTTGGAATCAAATATCACATCTGCATACAGGAAAACAGCCAGAAGCACAAGAGACCTGCAACCTGGGGCCCACAGAACACTGGGGCCTCAGCCCACCTGAGGGCAGGCGAAGTGCCTGCCATCACCTTGAGAGCCCATCCATGGTCTCCCCAGCTTCTGACCATGGGCAACACCCAACCATAGGTCTAGGATGCCAATGCCCATGGCCTCTGCCTGGGGGACTCCACTCCAAGAGCTGGACAAGAGGTGCGCTTGAGCTGAGGACAAGGTCAGGTCTTGTTCTGCTTCGGTGCTGCTTTCAGATACTAAGGACGGCCATCTCATTTTAAAGAGGATGTATGAATTTTAACAGTGTGGAACAGAAGGGTGAATCTTAGGAGGTGGATTAGGAAGAAAGGAAGTGGTAGCCAGCCAGGACCCTCTCAGGGACCATCGACCCCTGGCAATGGAGCCCACGCTGCTGAGTGACAGTGACAGCCATGCTGAGAACCTGGCTTCTCTCAGAACAGGCTGGGAGTGGGAGGTGGCTATGGGATGCAGCCCTCATGGTGGCTGTGACTGGCCCTCTGGCAGGGCTGCATCTGCTGGCCACGCAGCACATTCTGGGGCAAGTGAACTTCAAGTGTGCAGAACGCTACCCTGCAGATAGCATGGTGCCCAAGCTGCATGGCACACGGTCCTCTCCCTGATCTCACACCCAGTGAGGTCTCCCAGGGATGAGGACTCCAGGCTGGGCCTGACCTCACCTAGAGAAGGCCGAACCTTGCAATGTTTGACAACAGTGGCCGAAAAACAGCTTCATGAGGAAACCTGGCAGCTTCCCACAAATACCCTAAAATTCCATAGGAGTACTTCTGGGTCCCAAGAGAGTGGTGTGCCATCGTCCCTGGCCTCTCACTGAGTAAGGGCAGCTTCTGCAGCACTGGTGATCACTCCATCTGGGGACATGTATATGGCCTTAGGACTCCTCATGAGCATCCTCATGACCCAGTCAGAAGCTTTGGGGACTGTGTCACATGGCAGGTGCTGTGCTTGGATGTAGAAACCAAGGACGGAAATCATAGCCATGGTTTGTGGTCACCGTGCAGGGCACTTGGGTCGGGGGTCTTTGGCGGTGTTCTGGGACTGGGAAGAGGTTCATCAGGACTGGTCTAAGGTATTAGACATACGTGCATTGGTTTTTAAGGAACTTTTCCGAAACAGAAAAAGAGCAGTTCCAAGAAGAAATGCTGAGCTGGAACCTGACATGCTTTACTGGGCTCTGCACTGGGTCCAGGTGCTGCTGTGGTTGTGAGGCCAGGCCTTCACCCTGTCCGAAGCAGGGGCTGCATCAGGGCCCTGGGAGATGAGGCGATAACTCTGTGGCCTTCAGGGTACAGCGAGGCTCACCATGGTGACACTGGACAGATCACAGCTCTGCAAGCACTGCTTAGCCCTCCAACCCTAGGCCTCCATAGACGCGCAGAGGACAGTCTTAGTCTTGCACGGCTGTCTTGTTAAGGGTCCATCTGGGACCCTCATGGACTCAAAGCTATAAGCCACGATTTGACCCCCAGGGCTGTCTGTGCCACAAGTCTGGGTGTATTGTTAGCACCAAGAGCTGCTGGCCGTAGACTGTATCCCAGAATTCCACTGGGAGCCTAAGAACTGGGGCCAATGTGGCTAGAAAAGCAGCCCCATGTGGGCAGCGACGTGGACAGTTGTTGCTAAGGGCAGACCCCAGGGCTGGGCAGCGCCTCATGACTGAAACCTCCTGCTTCCCGGCTCTGGGACGCCCTTTCACGTGACTGCTCTCAAGAGAAAGTGGGACAAGGAAGCAGAGTGCCCTGAGGCTACCTCAACGGGGCACAGACATCGTGAGAAATGTCGGCGAAATGCTCATACTTTGCCTGGCTGACACCAGACTGAAGAGCAGAGGAAATTAAATTAACGCTGAAAAAAAACGGAGAGCACTAAAGTTAGGTAAGTAATGGATTTGTTAAGTAAAATCAATTGTCTAAGGTGGATGGCTAATATCTTCTTGCACGCTAGAATTAAGAATAATTAGTTATTTGAAATGTGTGTGGAGACAGCTTTAATAGAGCTCATTGCATAATCCCTTTCAAGGGACAGAAAGGCAGGCGAGCAGCTCCGTGTAGCCTGCACTCTTTTTTACCATCCCAGAACCAGGGTGACTCTTTGTGGGAGGAGCAGTGGACTGAGGGGTGAGCACTATCCCCTCCCTTTGTGGACGGGTCATTGAGCTGTGGGGTGGGTCTGAGCCCCAGTCCAGAAGCTCCTCTAGGGGCATCTGTGGTATGGTTCTCCCCAAGAATGTGACGCCACAGCTGACAGATGTCATATTCCAGGGGCCAGTGATGCTTAAGTCAAATAGCTGTGGACAGCCAAGGGATGTGATCACATGTAAGAATTCAGGTGGAGGAGACGGGATGTAGGGCCACCGTGGGAGGCCTGGTGCTCTGTCCAGCTCGCTGGTGGTGTGGGGCCGGGCAGCACTCACCTGGCTCCCCGGAAAGTCTACCCCCCAGGCTAATGTGTTCTCCTGAGTGCCACAGCACCAGCCTCTCATGGGCACCTTGCCCTCAGGGCCACCCTGGAGCTGTCCAGTGTGGCTCCGTGACTCTACGTCATTCTACCTCCGTCTCAGTGGCTGAGGAGTCTACATATCGGAAAATACATTTTCAAGACAGTGGAGGCTTTTTGAAAGCTTTAGATAAGAACTATTACCCAATAAACATTTAAAGAACATTAGTATTAAAATATTAAAACTATTTTTTACAATGAAAGAATCAATTTGAAGCTGAAGAAAACCAGGCAAATGCGCCCCTGGCGTCTCTTTATGACGTTTGCTTTGATTTTTCTGGGAGTTGATTTCCGGCTGCTTGGTGTGTGTGGGGGCAGCTAATGTTATTACCTCTCTCCTTCAGGTGGACAGGGCCCTGGAGGGCTCATCTGGGGGACCCTCATTGCAGCTACCCAGCTTCCCACACTGCTCAGGAGTGACAGTTTAATAAGCACAAGGGAGGTTCCTCACTCAGGAGGTTCTCAGGCTGCAGGAAACACAACAGGTTCTTCACTGAAGCAAAAGATGGTGTGTATCAAGTGTCCAGGAGAGAAAGGTGTCCCGCACTGAGAATGTTTTAATTCTACCCTCTGGAAGGTCCACCTCCTCCAGGGTGGAAGGTGCCATTTGCACCAAGCTTGGGGATGCCTTGGTTTGAGCCTTTGGTTAGGAAGAGATTGATGCAAAGGCCAAGGTCGCCCCATCCCCTGGCCCTGCATGGGCATGGAGCTGGGTGGCAGAGAGCACAGCCTGAACCCTGCACACTCAGCAAGATGGGACCTGGCTTACAGGTGCAGGGCTGCATGGGTGCTAGAGTGGAGCACATCTGCCTGCACCACAGCTGGGTGCCTGCTGCGTGTTGGCACTGACCATGTGCTGCATGCATGTAGGCATACACATGTAGGTGCCCACACCACACACCTGACACGTACACACACTGCCCTGCCACATTACTGCATGCACATACAAGAATCATACAGGCAAAACATCTCACCACATACACATGCACACGAGACATCACACAAGCACAACAGCGCACTTCACACCCACATGTACTCACACACCCCTCTGTGGGCCTTTGTACTGCAATTTACTTCATACACTAATGTGTGAACATAACTAAAGACTTAGAAAAATTGAGCAGGGGTGGTGGCATGCGCCTGTACTCCCAGGCCTCAGGAGGCTGAGGCATGGGGACTGCTGAGTTTGAGGCCAGCCTGGACTATGCAGTGATATTTGGACAGCCTAAACTATATAGTGAGACTCTGTCTTACCCTCAACCCCCAAGAGTCAGAAAAATTATAAGCAGGAAGTTGTTTTGCTGACCTAAACTACAAGCTCCTTTTTCGCATTTCAGTGGGATTAAAGGAGAGAAATCTGTACCATATTCATTTGGAAATTGAATATATCACAGTCAAGACTAACTGGGCATTGTGTTTCTCTTTTGAGCAGATTTGAAATTGTTTGTGTGAAGAAACCGAGGTGTCTCCAAATCTTTAGAGAAGAAAACTGAACAGAACACAGGGCTCCTAAGTGTGTGCTGTTGTCTCTTCCTCTCCTGCTCCTGGAAAACAGGGAACCCTGTAGAACACCTGCCAGCTCCCACCAACCTCCGAATGCAGCCACTGCACAGCTGTGGGCTGTGTTACCCCTCACAGGTGACCCTGTCTGACTGCCTTCATGGGAAAATGGGAGGATTTTAATTCAGGGTGGCAGAGGTGTCCCTGACTGTGGCCTCAGCATTCTACTGATCAGTGTGCTGCCTGCCGTAGCCCAGTGACTTGGGTGCTGTGCACAGACCTGACACAAGGGACATGTAGCTGGGAAGAAGATTCTAGGCAGAAGGGGGTGAGGCTCTGGCAGCTGCCCAGGTACAGGGCACCTGGAATATGGAGAAATCCTCCGGCCTCTGCACAGGGGCCCTGGGGTCATGGAGGGACAGCACCGGGCCAGGGAGGCCATGCTTGGCAGGGGCTGGACGAGCAGGAGTTGAGAGGAGAGAAGTGACCAGAGAGACCAAATAAGCAGGTTCTTTCCTGCAAGCTGGAGGACAGGATCAGGTACAGACACAGGCTGAGGGCCACAGGACAGTGAGGCCACGGACATGGTGTCTTGTGATGGTGCCTGTCCACCCACGCCTGCTCCTCCTGTGTATGCAGAGCCCGTCTGACTCTGAGTCCTGGTTGCCTTGGAAGTGAGATATATGAACCCAAGAACTGTCCTCACAACTCCAGACAGCAATGTCCTTTGCCAGGGCCATGCTGTTTCTCCCATGATGCCCCAGGTTCCACTGAGGCAAACTCCCTGAGAGCTCTGCTCTCCAGTGGCTCCATCTCTGGGTACCAAAGTTGGTGGGGCTGGGTGGGGGCTGGTGTGGAGCCCTGGCAGTGTGGTTCTGTAGAGCACAGGCAGCTGCTTCTGTGCTTGTGGCTTGGGGTTGCTCACAGAGTGGCAGCTGTGGGTGCAGTGGAGGCTGCAGAAGCCCAGAGGGCTCGTGCTCACTGCTGTTTCCAAAGACTGAGGCATCACCAGGCCCAGGTCCCCATCTGTGTCTGTATGTCCACCACCTGGTGCACCCTGCAGCACACCTGCTCCCAGCCACATCTCTCTTACATAGTGAGAGTCACATCTGTCCCTTATGCAATGCCTGCTGCCATCTGGCCCGGGGACACACCTAGTTCCACATACCCATGTGCCTGTCACCACTACTGGGCACCTGACACTCAGGGGCAGGAAATATGCAGAAAACACGCATATGCGGGAGGTGTCCATGGAGCTGCCAAGGACGCTTCCTCCAGGGACAGGCACCCAAACTGCCTGCTCCCTCAGCTGAGCATGCAGTGGGCTGTGCGGAGTCTGGACACTCCTGCCAGTGCCCGCCACCACCTTACGAGTCATCAACACAGCAGACTCAGCAGACTGGACCCTGTCTGTCTGTCTCTTACTGGTACCCTGGAGCTGTCCTGGTCAGCAAGTAGGTGCTGAGCCATCGGGCTGGCCTGTGTGAGGCTGTGCCTGTCCCTGTGGCCCCAAGTGGCACCTTCATAGTTGGAGCTCGTGTTTCTAAAAGAGCGGTGACCATGACAGCCATCATGAGGAGTGGCAGATTTCACAGGAGAACAAGGGGAGAGGCCTGGGATGCACTGCCCAGGCCATGGGTGGCAGGTGCAGAGGCCCTGCATTCCATCGCTCTGCTGGAGGAGTGTGGCTGAGAGTGAGGCAGTGACAGTGGCAGCCAGCTTCAGGTCTTGGAGACATCACGTGAGATTGGAAGGGGTGGATACAGGTCAGGGGCTGCCATCTCCACAGCAGGCAGGAGGTACAGTCCTGAGTCACTGCAGAGGATCCTCTGTCCCGATGGATGGCTTTCTTGCTGCTCTGCCTACTATGGTGAGTGTCCCCAGCACCCCCGAGGATGGGTCCTTTTGGATTTCATTCAGTCTTAATTAAAGTAGCCACAAATGGCCGTGTATTGAACAACACAGTTACGAAGGGCGCTGGTCTGAAGGAGTTGTAAACATTGAGAAAGATCCTCCAACTCCCTGTGCAACGGCGCCCCAAGCCAGGCACCCTGTGCTCATGTCACGAGGGCAGCTGGCCTTGCTGGTCTCAACCCTCGTTTACCTCCCAGCCGCCTCCCATGTTCCCCTTTTGTGAGGAGCGGGGTCAGAGGCTCTGATGCAGCACTGACCGCACAGGCGTTGAAGGAAGCGCATCTAGGAAAGTCTGCGGTGACAGCCTGGGTGCTGCCTGGTGCTTTCATGATGTAGAGTCCATGCTGGAGATTGCGCCTGCTGAGGGGCCACACACAGAGCAAGGGGGGCCCTGCAGTGAGGCCACCACCCATGCAGAGGGCGGGGCTGAGCCCATGCTGTCCCACAGCAGCCGGGCAAGTGGTCATAAACACACAGGATGATTCTCAGCATCACGAGACACAGACTGAGGCCATACAGGACACTGCCTCACACCCTCAAGACAACGGTGCTGAAAAGACCAGGGCTGGCGTGGTGGGAGAAGCCAGGACCCCTGAGCTTAGGAGGAAGTATGAGTAAAACAGACTTGCTTCTCGACCCAGCAGTTCCACTCCTAGGGCTACACCCCAAGAACTCAAGGCCAGGATTCAAGCAGGTGCTGGAAAAGCCAGGTTTGTAGTATCACTGTCCACAACAGCTAAAGGGGGACACCACTGATGTCCATCCACACCAGGCCCTACCAGGTGGGGAAGTATTATTCAGTCATGAAAAGGAAGAATCTGACCCACGTGGTGAGCCTGGGGACCCCATGCTCAGGTTCGCTAGCTGATCACCAAAGGACAAATACTGCCTCATTTGACTTATGGGAGGCTGACTCTAGGTTCCTGAACAGAAGAAACAAAACAGCAGGGAGGTCCCTGTCCCCTACCCAAGGGCACAATGTGCAGAAGAAAACAGCAAGATGGAGTGCATGCGACCAGGGTCACAGGTCCCACTGTCTGCTCAGAGGCATGTGCTCGATGGTGCAGGAGAGTGCCCCCAGCATGCTGGGTGTCCACAGGCGTTTTGTACCTGTGGTCCGGCAGGGCTTGCACTCTGGGCACTGCACGACAGCAGTGTAGGGAGACGGGGCTATGCCCATCCACAGCAGGGCTCCTCCATGACCTGGCAGGCTTGTTCTGGGGTACAGCCGTGAGGCCAGGCACCAGGCTGTGCTGCCTGCCCCTCCTCACCTCTGCTGGGCCCTAGTGGGCCTGCTAGCTAAAAAAGGAGACAGGAAATTCTGGGCTGGGAGGGATGAGGATGCACAGAGGGCAGCCTGGTTGGAATCAGCTTCTGCTGAGAGTGAGCTGAGCCCCCAGCAGGAGGGGGCCGAGCTGCCCAGACCCCATTTGTCCCAACAGCAGCAACACTAGCAGGCTCTGCTTCCTGCAGCCACGTACTCCCAGAGTGCAAGCCGTCTGCTTTGGTTTCCAAGCATGTCTTTGTCTGCTTGCTAATAAACTCAACAGTGGAGAGAGTGCTGAAATGGTTCTGTGGTTGTCCTTCAGGCCTCACGCTCACCTTGGCCTTAATCCCTGAAAGGCTGAGTGAGCCCTGCCCGACGCCACACAGCTGGGCCCTGGACGTGCCCAACCCGAGCCAGCGGAGCCTCGGATGCTGGCGAGCCTGTGAAGGGGCGCTTTGCAAAGCATTCTTTGGGGGCTCGCACAATTCATTCCTTTCAAGAAAGGAAAACAGGAAGAAAGGCTTCGTGTCCAGGGCTTTGGGCCTTTGATCATTTGATGAACGCCAGGCTGCAACGTGGGCCTCCAGCTTCTCAGGCCAGACAAAGACCAGCCAGCAACATGGGACAAAACCCCAGCAGCCTGGGGGGGGGGGCAGCCTGGGAAAGGCCGCTCGCCCTTTGATCTCTCCCCAGACCACAGGGGCGGGTCAGGGGATTTCACACCGGGAAGGGGAACAGGTCAGGAGCAGGGAGAGGGTGAGCAGTCTCAGAGAAAGCCGCAGCCAGCCCTCGGCCTGCTCCACACGGTTAGGCTTGCCCTGCAGGATGCTGCCAAGCCCACACTTTGAATAGAATCTGATGCTGCACGGTTGCGTAGCACGGTGACGGAACAATAGCCGGCCCTCGGGGCCAGCCAGAAAGCATCTCCCTGTGCGTGCTCCTGTGGGAGGGGCCCACACCCCTGAAACTCCACCTGGCCTCACGGAGGGCTCCATGTAGGGCCCGTAGCACTTCCTCTACTTCCTCGGTGCCTGGCCCGCAGGGGAGCAGGTAACCCTTCTCCTAGGCTGTCTGTGTCCTTAGCGACACCACCTCCACAGGCAATGCTTGGGTGAAATGGTCCACATTATCCTGGGGGTATTTTGAGCAATAGAAGAAAAATATATTTGAGAGAGACAGAGGGTGGGTGATAAAGAAAGAATCAGTAAACTTTTGTTGATAGCTCTGAGTTCCAATTCGTGAAAGGAAGGGTGGTTAAGGAGGAGGCAGCGGTATTAACAAAGACAAAACAACTGAGCCACAAGTTGGGATTCTGCTATATTCTGAAACCAAAAGCTACAGTGAACGGGAATCACAGGCACTTGTGTTCTGTCTGGGCTCAGGCTGTGCTCATCTTTAACACTCAGCTAATTCAGGTAGCGCAGAAACCAGCTTTTTGTGTTCCAGCTGTAGCACAGGAGGGTGGTGCGACCTGGCCCTAGCCACCAGGAACTTCGGGTGACACAGCCCGGCCCCAGGACTGTGTGAGTCACGGGCCTCTGTGCCCCCTCCCCACACCTGCACCATCAGCCAAAGAAGGGCTCCGGATTTTATTGTTGTTACCAGAAGAAAATGAAACAAGAAGGATGTCTACTGTGGCACCGGTATGCTGTGTGAGGAGAGCCATGTCCACACCCCAGGCCTGCAGAGGGAGCGTGTCCCCATACAGAGAGAGGGGTGACGTCTGCAGGGCCTGTGTGTTCAGAGCCAGGGGAGACCGTACTGCAGAGACCACCTGGCTCTGTGTTTCCTGTGACCCTGGGTTCCAGTAGGCACTACAGGAAATGGCCTAGGGTGGGAAGCCAGAGTGTACTCCCGGCCTCCCAATGCCTGGGACTGAGGGCGGGTCCCGGGAACCTTGCTCCAGACACCACCCGTGGTTATGGCTCCTGTCCCACTTTCCTGGAGATCCCAGGAAGCCCTGCCCCTCACTTCCTAGCAGGGTGCTGGGCCCTGGGCTGGACCCCTTCCAGAGAGGGCAGAAGTGGCTGCGGTGTGTGCCGAGCCACTGCCATGGCCCTGCACTCCCTAACACCCCTGATGTGTAATGCCTCGCTGCCTGGACACTGTACCCATCCTGAGAGGAGGAATTTGGGGTCTGGTAGAGGCCTGAGTAGCATGCACAAGGCCCTGGGTTCCACCCCTGCACTGCAGTTAAGAACATGCTTTTGAGACGAGGGAGTTTCTGCTGGGTGACATGAACACCAGGGATTTTTAGGAAACCAAGTTCATTCAGCAAACACAGCTTTAACAGCAGCAAAGAGCTGTTCAAACAGTAAGGATGTCTGAGCCTGCTGTGGCTGTTAAGTTTCAAGCCATGCTCTCCCAGGCACTGATGGAATCTCAGAGTCAATGTGGTGGATTCTTATCAAAGCCCTACTATGTGCCCAGCATATGCAGGCTGGTAACCAAGGCCCAACTGCAATCACAAATGTGCTTGCTGCAAACAGCCTTCAAATGATTCAGAAAAGGGACAGTAATCTGCAGATTTTCTCTAAGGACTCCAGTGAGTATCATGCCCCGCGTTGCTGTGGCAACACCTCCCATCTCCGAGCCACAACAAAGCAGCCAGTTGCGCGTTCTCACCTTTGGCCATCTTATTGAGAACCATGTCGATCAGGATGTAGGTTCCGCTCCTGCCGGCGCCGTCACTGTCAACAGAAGGAGAGACAGTGTGAACGCTGTCCCACGGGCTAGCAGCAGTGACAGTGTGAGCGCCATCCCACGGGCCAGCAGCAGTGGCGCCTTTGTCGGGGGTGGCGAAGGGGAGGGGAGGGCACAAGGGTCTGGGGAACCGGCCATTGTGTGTGGTGCATTTGTTTCCTTTTCCTCCACCCTCTGGCCAAGGATGGGCTAAATCTTGTCAGGAAACAAAGGAAATAAAGAACCGTATGGCTGAGTTGGAAGTCATGGCGTCAGATCACAAATGCCCGCAGTGCTCCATGCTGCACTCAGAGGGGACGCTGGCCCTGGTGGATGCCGCTCCTCCTCTCAGCTGTGGAAATGTGCGTGCCGATTGTTCCTGAACCGCAATCCTGGAAAGAGCCCTCATCCAAACTTTTCCTCATTCTACCAGCCAAGACGGGGATATTTACCATTTGGACTGGTTTTTCATTGTCTAACAGCTAACTGAAGAGAATGAAAGTTCTTTTTCTGGGCAGTAAACAGCCCGTGTGGACCACTCCTTCTCTGTGAGAATGCGTCGCTGTGGGACTGAGACAGGCACTGAGACCGAACAGGGTCTAACCCTGTGCTCACGGTGATGTTGACTGGCACATGCGGGACACTCACATTGTTGCTCCTACCAGAACCAAGGTGACTTTGAGGAATGCATGAGTGTTCCCATTTCAAGACTTTAAGAAGTTGGCTGGGCACAGTGGCGCATGCCTGTAATCCCAGCACGTGGGAGGCTGAGGCAAGAGGATTACTGCGAGTTGAAGGCCATTTTAGGTTGCAGAATGAGTTCAAGGCCAGTCTGAGCTACATAGTGAGACCCTGTTTCAAAAACAAAACAAAACAAAACAAAACAAGTAGGAAGTAACTGGAGCCAGGTGGAGGCCTAGAATCTGAGGTGGAGGAAAAATTAAAGGGGTGCGCTAGAAATCCTCACAAACTGAGACCTAGCCTGGGTAATTTAGGATTAGCAAGATTCTGCCTTAAAGTAAACATTAAATAAAGACTGAGGATGTAGCTGAGTGCAAAGATGCTGTGTCCCATCCTCAGGGCTTAAAAAAAGGCCCACGACTGACAAACCGCTTTGGGCTCAGCTTCCGGTCAGTGTGCTGGCTGGGGTGCCCTGGAAGTCAGGGGTGAGCCCACCAGCTGGTCTTTCACAGTGACAAGCCCTTGTGTTTGGCTTTTACACTGAGAAGCCGCAGCTGGAAAGAGAAATACTTCACACTTTGTGCTTCTGTCCACACCCGTCCCACTGTGCGGTCCCTCGCTATGTGGCTGTGTGACCCGAGCACTTGTCCTGAGAGGTCACATCAGATTGCATGTGCCAGTGCCATGTGCCACATGACTGTTCCGAGAGGCTGCACGAGCTTCTAGAGAAGGCACCAGCTCAGTGCCTGCGGGGAAAGGAGGCACAGCTACTTGGGAGTGCAGGGGACACCAGTGTGAGTGCACACCTGTGCACACCTGCAGCGATCTGGGCCTGACCCCTGGAGACAGGTGTCCTTTTTATTCCAGCCAGAAAGCTTCACTCCATGAGGCAAGTGCACAGTGGAGTCTCATACCACGGACAGCTGAGCCTTGAGTCTGGTGGACGCACCGCTCGGCTTCGTCTCAGCCTCAAAGGTCCTCTTTTCCTGGTGTGCGTGACGGATGTGGGTCTCTGGGGTTCTCCCCATGGGCCCAGATCCTGCACTCAGACCTACAGGTGGGTGTGCCTCCTTGGTGACAGATGCTGTCCCTCTTTGAAGCTGGGCTGGCCACCCTTGGCGTTTACACAGCCCCTTGCCTTGCTGAGCCACCTCTGGAACTGATGGGGAAAGTCTCTCAGCTCTGTGGTACCAAGAGGGTTCAAGAAAAAGTAAGACGGGATAGAGCTCTTGGGAAACGGTGATCACACAGGATGTGGTGCTGGTAGAAGAAAACACCACTCCGGGGCCGGTGAGGTGGGCGAGCAGTTGTGGTTAGCTGTGTGGCAGAGCCGATTGTGTTTACGCCTTTGGTTCCCCATGGAGATACCAAGCAGCCTATTCACCAAGCAGTAAGGAAGCCCAGCTTCCATGTTAACTGCACTTGGCACCTCAGACCTAATGAAAACTTCTTAATACACATGAAAGTTGTACTTGCCTGCAGTGAACGATTATTGGACAAGAACGGCCCCTGTAGCATTTGTTTACTTTTCTGAAATAAAAAGAGATAAAAATTACAGAGATGCACCGAGACTCTCTATTCTCCAAACTCCTATGCCAAGGCATCAGTCACATACCCCCCAAATCAATCTGCAACCACTTGTTTGCACAGAGAATAACAATTGCACACACACATTCAGAGATTCTTTCTTTTCAATACTATTCAACAGAACTTTAAGAACAGTTCTTCCACTTGCACAGGATATTTTCTCCCTTTGCAAGTATGAACTCTGGGGTTCCAGCACTGACCCTGGGGACCCAGAGTCCCCACACTTGTGCCTGCCTTTACTACACCCCATCTTCCCCCTCTGGCTTTGAGGTCTGCCATGGTGTCTCCATGCTTCACTGAACTTCTGGGTTAGGCAACTCGTGCTGAGGACTTTGTATGCCCTGTGCCTCACGCTGGGAGAGGATGTTACTACGTCACCTAAAGACACCATCCTGGAGCCCTGTCCCACCCGTCGGTCTTGGGCAAGGAGATCTGAATTACAGAGAAAAGCCACGAAGTCCAAGATGTTTTTCCATCTTTATAAATCCGTATTTTTAACAACAGCCCCTCATGCAGCTTTCAGAGCAGAGGCTGTGAAGATTAACAATAAAAACATACTGGTGACTTCACTAACCAGCACCTATCCAAAGAGGTGGGCTGCCTTTACATTTGCTGTACAAGCTTCAAGTGGGTTTTCTAAAAAATTTAGCAAGAGAACAAAACACATTTACAAAGCACATCAAAGTTCTCAGCAAAATGTTTCTTAATAAACAAAACTGAAGGCAGAACCTCAGGTTATTGGCAGGGAGAATGGGTGATGAGGATTGTTCTAGAAGTGCTGCAGGAGTTCCTGCAACCAGAGACTCAAATTTAAAAAGATGATGCTACAGAAAAAAACCTTTTCCCCTCAAACTACAAACAGGACTCATTATATTTCCTTGCACAGGTTTGTTACTCAGCACTGTGACCGCCAGGTGACAGTCACCGCAAGCGTCTGGTGCAGGCACAAGTGGAGAAAGGGTGGGCATCCCTCGCCCTCGGTGGGAGCAGGTTCTCCTCTCACGCAGGCCTGCATCAGAGGGCTCTTTCCCTTTCCCACTTCCTCTGTGGAGTTAGCCGCACAAAGCACTTCTGAGCCAGGCCACGGTGCAGCGGAGGGCAGCCAGCCGCAGACTAGGGTGAGATGCGCCCACCTGCAGACAGGTTGCGTTCAAAGCCCTGCTCAGCCACACTTGATGTGTGCAACGGGCGGCATCTTACGAGCTTTTGGGCCACCCAGCGATGCTTTCAAGAGGGTTCACGGGGAAAACAAGCCCATGCCCTCGCGGCAGCACTGCCATCTCCACCCGAGCAGTTCCTGGCTCTCAGCACACACCATGTGAGGAATGGGGAAGACGGATCCAGCGCTGCGTACCGTTACATGCCCCCACTCCTGACTGCGGTACCAAACGTATCTAGACGCCGGGAGTGTTCCTGGAGCAGGAAAGGCAAAGCCCCTCACTGGATAAAGGCCACACAGGGCGGGGTGCTGCTCCATGGGGAGCACCTACACGGGGTGTGCAAGGCCCAGGCTCCAGCCCCAGCACCCCCAAAAAGAAAAAAAAGCAAATCAAAGGGCTGAGTGTGTGTGCAGAAGTGGGGCTCGGGTGTCAGACCCCATCTTCTTTCAAAGGAAAACCCTCACCATTGGGCCGTGCTACCGTGGACGACCTTGGGGACTTCCTGGGTGTCCACGCTGAGTCCCTGTGTCTGTAAAGAGGGTGTGTTCCCATGCCTGCCCAGCACTGGGACCAAGCTTAAAGGAAGGCACAGGAAAAACCATCAGCCCGACAAGCAGACGCCCTCTACACTGCCAGTCATGAAGACGGTGTCTGAGATGACAAGGCTGCATCCCTTTGTGTCCCTCAGTGTCCTCTTTGGAAAAAGTGTGCTCAGCGTAACCCTGGGTGGGGAAGTTGGTAAGAGCAAGAGTGCTGGTTGTGATGGCCGCACCCCTGCATCACTGCTTCGGCCATCTCCACCGTGGAGTGTTGAGGATGTCACCTTCTCCAGTGGCTCTGCGAGGCCCTCTCAACACGCCAGCCCCCACCCCACCCCAGACTTACTTACAAAGAATGAACGAGCAGTCAAGGGCACCACGGGAATGGGCCGTGGGGGTGTTTGAGAACTTTATTTACACAGAATCATGCATTTCGATCATCACACCAAGAGGCATCGCGGATAGAAAAGCGAAACCATCGCACAGGGAGCCAAGCTGCTCATCGAGGCTGCAGGTTATTCATGAAGGTGAGCGGCTGGAAGCGTCCCAGGACTCTCAGACGCGAGCCAGCGAGCCAGAGGGCGCCAGCACTGAGAGCAGGCAGTACAGGAGGAGTCACCGGAAGGACCAGCCCTCGGTCCCCGAGTGAGGAGGGCCAGCCATGCACCACAGCAAGCAAAGGTGAGGTCGTTAGCAGTTCGGGGTCCCCCACATGTCCCTGCAGCAGTCACAGTTTCCAATGATCACTTTTGTGACTATGCAACTGGGCTCATATTACTAGCTGCAACATCACAAAAATGACACTGGCCACCGCTAATTAGCTGGCAAAGTAAGGGTTTGTCCAGTTTTATAGTGAGCAGCATTAGTGGATGCCATGACACAGTAAGAGGTGAGAGAGAGAGAGAGAGAGAGAGAGAGAGAGAGAGAGAGGTGGAGATGGATAGACGTGGGTGGAGGAGGGGAAAGCAAGAAAGAGAGAGAGAGAGAGAGAGAGAGAGACGTAGAGAGAGGGAAAATTTTCTGAAGCGAAGCCCTCACATGTGATGCTAATTATCTCTTAGCAGTTTCTCTTTAAAGTGTAAATGTGCTCCCTCCAGGCTCCAGAAACAGTTAATTACACCTCATGGGCGCGGAGCACACCCCAGGCCAGTGCCTCTGTTCAAAAGGAGGGACCTTGGCATCTGCCAGCGGCAGGGTCTCCCGCGGGGCCTCATCTCCCTGGCTGCAATGTGGGTACCTGAGGGTGCCATGTGTGGAGGAGCATGTGGCCTTGTGCCCCAGCTGTCTAGATGAGACTGACAGGGATCTTAGTAAGGAACTGCCAGGTTCTGATGAATGTGACCGGAAGCCAGAAAAGGTCTGTGTCCCCCAACCCCGCCCCTCCAGCCCATCCAATGAGGCCTGGGAGTTTTGCTTTCCACAGAAACCTCCATGCACATCTCACACCCTGGGGCATAGGCCTTTCGGGATCCCTGTCTTGCTTCAAGACGCCTGAACGTGAGTTTGGGCATGTCTCTGCCCGCCCATGTATGGATACAGAGGGAAGCCTGAATGCATATGCTCAAACACGGGGACGAGGCAAAGAGGGGCCTTTGAGGGGTGCCCGTCTTTGTCACTGCATCCATCTTGCCAGTAATGACTGTTTTTGAAGACTACTTCAGGAAATGATGTAAGACTGCCACATCTTTAGAAATAAATCCGCACGGAGGAAACTTATGGAGTGGCCAGGGACCTGGGATGAGCAGGCCACGTGTGTGAGGCTGCTGATCCCCATGCTTGGACATTCTAGGGGTCAGGATGGGGGTGCAAGTGACACCATGCTCTTGTCTGTCCTTGGGTTCTGTCACATGCTATCTGCTCCACAGAACAATTCAGATAAAAATTTTTTGTTTTTCAAAGTGGACTAGAAGGCAAAAGAAATATTATCATGAAAAGCTTAGGAATCTGTTAGACACAATTAAGAAGCCCAGAGCTGAGCCCAAACCCATCTTCACGGCACCCTTTTGTCCCCACCACTCTTGGGGCTCAGGGCTCACAGCTGGGTGAGTGGAGCCCAAGCCCAGGTGTGGCAGGGACATCGCAGGCTGGGGGCACCTTGGTTCTTTGTCCCCTTGCTTGGTGATACAAGGAGCCTGGTCACTGTGCCCCTGGGCAAAGGTGCCTGCTTCAAGGTTTTGTTACCCACCCGCAGGAGGCTAGTGCTGCCCTCGCCTGCCACCATGGAGTGACACACAGACAAAGCTTCTGCCATATGTCTGTTGTGGTTTTGCGCTGTTCACATCCTTCAATAAGACAAGAGTCCAGCTCCCAACTGTTCAGTAAACACACTTTAAAATGAGAAAACCTGCTGGTGACTGGCTGACTAGAGCCACAAAGGGAAGAGAAGGCATCTTTAAAAACTGTCAGCCTTGAAATCACACCAGAACCCCTGCAGTCCCGGGCTGGCTGTGTGAGGGCTTCCCCCAAGGTTATCCACGGAAACTCCGGCCTCCCCCGACTAGATCCCCTCCTATACAACCAGACGAGCGGCCAAGCTAAAATCCCAGGTCTGTCCACCAATATCCTGCAAAATATGAACTTCAGGACTCTCTGTCAGCTGAAGGATCTTATCAAAAACAACGGTCATATTTCCACAGTTCTCAGATGCCTCCCCTTGGGCATCCCTGCCACCACAGCTGTGCCCACTCCCGTCTCCTCCTCCCTCCCTGTGGCTCCTCACACTGGAGTGACCCCATATGGGAGGGGGCATCTTAGAAGCAGGAAGCCTGGTCTCCACCCCCTTCCTCCTGGCCCCGGCTCGGCGCAGTTCCGGGTTTTACCTGCGGAAATCCAGAAGCGTCCTCGTGGAGGAAGGGACGCTCTGGTCATACCAGCTCAGGAAGTGGAACTGGGTCACCGTGCGTGTCTCATGGGTCTGAAGGTTCTTCAGGTAGAAGCTTCGCACCAGAAAGTCCTCACACCAGATGTGCTCGGAGACCAGGTTGACCTGGGTGGGGTGGGGGTGGGGATAGGCACAGGAGGGCGTGATGAGTCCAGGGTGTGCTGAGCACTGCGCTGCTCTTAAGATGAGAAGGGAAACACCCATGTGTCCTGTCATCAGGGGGCTGGCCCGATGCCTCCCCATCGCCTTCCAGGGTTACACAGGAGAGGGTTCTGTGCGTGTGCGTGTGTGTGTGTGTGTGTGTGTTCAATGCCACTCGTCAGCTTGGAAGCTTAAGGAAGATGTTGTAGCAGAATCAAGGAAGCTGGAGAGGCAGCACCCTGGGGCAGGCCGTGCAGTGTCAGTTGCAGTCCCACCAAGGCCAGGGAGGGCGAGGCTGGAGGACCGCCAGCCACAGGGGTGCGGCTGTGGGTTTGGTGCGCTTGGAACGTGCTGCCCACTGTGCACCCCTTGCTCGCTAACTTCAGTGCATGGCGGGACCAAAGTGCGCCCACAGGCGCTGATGACCAAGATGAATGAGCTCGTGCTCGATGTGGGCAGGGAAAGAAAACTCCTGGAGCAGGTTCTTTTGGGCAAAAGGCCCAGTGCCACGGGCGCCGACTGCAGACGGAGCCACAGGCAGGCTCTGCACCGGAATGTGCCAGACATAAGCCCGGGCTGCTGGGTCACCAGGATGGCCCAGCCACATGCACTGGGCTCTCTTGGCTGGGTGGCACTGGGATTCCTCTGTGGTGTGATGTGTTGACCCACCACCCCCATCCAGAGCTGTCCTAGGCCTGTGGGGAGCATGGTCAGTGCTGGTGGACTTGCCCATGTCTGCTGAGGACAGGGATGCCAGCTCCTTGCCCAGGGACAGCAGGCCCAGAGCCCCGGTGGGCGGGTCCCTCTCCAGTACCTCATAGATGTGGTAGAGGTTGGAGCCCTCATCGGGCCAGTAGTGGTGGCACTGCCGGATGCCATTCTCTGTGAGCGGCGTCAACATGACAATCACAGCGCAGCCACTCTCCCACACCATCTGCAGACAGAAGCAGGCCATGGCCATTGAATCGGCGACACTGTCCCCTCACCACGTGACTCTGATAATTACCGTGCAGAGACTGAATCCCAATTTGCGCCACTCACAGGAAATGTGTTTTACACTCACTGGCAGCTGCTTCACATCTCTGAATACACTTGCCTCATGTTTCGCCATGAAATAGTGAAAGGAAGAAGACCAGGTGTCTCTTCCCACCGCCCAGCACCTCCCTCCCGATCCAGGCTCTGCTGTCCAACTCAACTCCTGAGTGACAAAGGAAAGTTCAGATACGTGACGTGGACAGTACACGGGCAGGCATGTGGGGACTCTCATTCCTCCCTGGACACAGCGGAAGTCGGTCACCACACCCACGGCTGTGTCCCGGGGAAACCACGCTATGGCTGCCCAAGAGGCGCAGTACAAAGCGAGTGAAGGGACTTACATGGAAACACCTCCCTGTATTTAAAGCAAATCCAAAACCAACTTAGTAATTCACAGCTAGCATGTAAAAGTAGGTCACAATAAACATGAGAACGTTTAGCACACAGAGAGGACAGTGTGAAATTGGCCAACTCGCCCTCAGTCTAAGCACAACAGGCCACTCTGGGTGGGGACCCTGCATGCTCAGCAGGACATTATGTGGACTACACAGAAATATTTATAAGTAGCCTCGTTCAGATGTCAGTTTGGTGCCAGAAAGAACTTCCGTTTCAAATACAGATGTAACATCTAATTAAGATCCTGTTCTTTTACGAACCTCTCATATCTCACACATAAAACACTTTCTTATCAGAGTTTATGTTACTGAATTTTCCCACTAAATTAATTTTCAAAATTAAATGTGAGGACAATATTTTCCCCTTTTATTACGGAATTATCTTCCCACGGGGGTATATAACTTTGGGTGCTGTGCTGTGTACTGTGTGTATCAGAATCCAGTGCGAGCTCCTGGAGTATTCACGAAAAAGCCCGCGAATAAATACAAACTGTGCTCAGACCTGCAACTCCCGCCCCCCAGCTTGGTGCAGGTCCAGCGGGAAGAGAATCCAGAGTCTGCTTCTCACAGTAAGACCTCAAACCTGCCCTGCCAAATTGGTGCTGGCCGCATTGTGATTTAATGGCCTCCAGAAAGCAGCGGAGCACGTTGAAGCCATTATGAAAATGTGGTGAAACACAGATTTTACGAGCGCAATAAAAATACAATGATCTAGATCATAAACTAATCATTGAGCACTCTGCTGGGGCCACCTGAGTGTAACACTGTGGAGCCCCTGTCTGAGGAGGGGTCCTCCAGTGCAGTGGGCTCTCACTGGCTCCCACAGACAGTGCCTCGACCCGGGGACCTGCTGGCCTCTGAAGGTTTGGTTACGATGAAATCCAAATAAAACTTAATTTAAACAAACAATCCAAAGGCACCCCAAGGGGAATATTTCTCCTTAGGTCACGGTGCATGAAAACAGGGAGGGGTTTCTAAGGAAAGCAGGGAGTTTACTAAGTGCAGCTCAACTGGGACCACACGCACGAGCTGCTTGGTGCTCCAGACATACATCCCGTGTCTCCGCAAGGAGGGAGACCAGGGACCTTCCCGTGTCTTCCTCTCCTTGCCACACCTGAGCAGTGGGACTTCAGAATATATTGGAAAAGTCAAACTTAGACATCGGTAGGAGCACAGACGACCACTACAGCTTAGCCTGCTAAGTGTCGAGGTCTGCAGGCCTCAGTGTGTTTTCCTGCTGGGCTCGGTCACCCAGGTGGAGCACAGTGCTGTGAATGTGGCCTCATCCTGAGACAGTGTCTCTGGGCTCCTGTGAGGAGTCCCTGGTGTCCTTACAGGAAGAGGAAGCACAGGGTGGGCTGAGACACGGAGGAGGAGAGGCCACACGCAGAGAGGCAGTGCACAGCAAGGCTGCCAAAGCCAAGGGTGCTGGGGCCAGCGCGGCCTGGAGTGGCAGGTCCTCCCCTGCAGCTCTGGAGGGCATGAAGCCCTGCTGCCCCTGGCTGCCAGGATGGAGGCTACAGTTCAGTTGTCCTGAGCCAACCAGCTGGTGGCACTGTCACAGCAGCAGTGACAGACTGCTACTCTCCTGGGCACGTCGCCCATCCAGCAAATCACTGCAGCTGTTGAAAAATTCTAATTGCATCTAAGTTTACGTCCAAGTTAATTCAACAGATAAAAAGAAGCATCAGGTCTTCTCATTTGAGGACCTTCTTGAGTATTAAGGGTTAACTCTATGTAACCCATCTAAAAACCGGGTAAAGGACCTGAAAGAACATTTTCCTAAAGAAGACAAATGACCAGCAGGGTATGCAAACGTGTTCAGCACCACCCAGCTGGTACTGGGGAAGTGCAAACTGAGATCACAGAGACCTGTCCTCCCCCAGCCCAGTGACCCTTACAAGAAAGGTGAGAGGACTCAGTGTTGGTGAGGATGTGCAGAAAGGGACCTTGCCATGGCTAGAGGGATGTGAATTGGCAGAGCCAGAATGGGAAGAATGAAACTAGGACAGGACTCTGTAATCCCAGTTCTGCATGTGTATCCAAGGAACTGAAATCAATGTCGAACAGATGCCTGCACTTCTGAGACACTGCAGCACCTGTCAGGAAGAACAAGACACGGAAGCCAGGCAAGTGAGTGCCAGGGCACCAGCAGCCAGAGAACATGGTGTCTACACTTGCTGGAACACTACTCGGTCCCAAAGAGGGGAAAGCCTCTTGTCTTTAACATCCCAGGAGGTTACACTACGAGCAATCAGCCCCTCACTTGTGCATGGGGCAGGGTAAAGGTGGTACAGGCAGAGAGTGGGGAAGGAGGCACTGAGACCACCACCAGCACGGACTTCTGTCCTGCAGACCTAGGGCTCAGCACGGTGGCCGTAGTGACTGGCGCTGCACTGTGTCCTGCATAGTCGCTGAGCAGATTTCTGGGTTCTCTGTAAGGAAAGGGTGTGTTCGTCTGCTTGATGGTGATGGACTTGCTCATGACCCCATGTTGCACCCTTCGGATGTACGTAGTTTAACAAGCACAACTTCTGGAAGCCAAGCTGGCTCCCTTACAGGCTTCACCCAGGTCCTCACATCTTTCTTCTGCCGGATCTATCCCCACTGCCTCAAGACAGATCCTGTCTGGTTACTGTTTCTATTCTCTGAGGCATTGAGCAGAGTGAATTATTTTGTTGATTTGAATATTTATGTAAAAAGAGAACTCAAAGACACCCCTAGCAGAGGCCTCTTAAATGCACAGAAAAGTGTTTCTGAAAAGCAAGCATAAAGTCTGTGCACAAGTAGAAACCTCGAGGACCTGCAGGAAAGGTGGCATCACCATAACCCTGGCCTTCTGCTGTGTGACTCAGTTTCCAGGTGGAGCTGAGGTAAGCAGAAGCCTGGAAGTGAAGCTTCTGGTTGAACGCTGGCATCAGGTCCAGCAGGCCTTGTCTGTCACTCCTGTGAGCTTCTGGGAGCTGTGATGTCATGGTCTAAAATAATTGGAAGAAAACTGGGTCTCTGACACCTTTGCTGGAGGAAAAATCCCTGCTCCTGTTGCCGGAGGACCGCTGTGGACACTTAGCTGAGTCTTGATGTGCTGGCCACTGATGGAGTTGCTGATGGAGGCTGACGAGAGTGCTGTCCTGTCTCTCACACAGGGCTTGGGATGCACCCACACTACCTCCTAAAAGCCAACAAATCCGTGGGTGTGGGACTCACTTGGATGGAGCATGAGAGAGAACATGGGTCAGAGGAGGGTGCTGCACTGATGATGGGGTGCTGGCCTGAGGCAGGTGTCCAGGGTGATGTGGGGTGGAGTTGCCTGAGAGCTGTTAGCGTGCACAACTGTGCCCACCATGCACCTCTGACTTGCCCGCGTGGGAGTGGGAAAGCGTCTCCTAACAGCTCCCCAGGGTCCTGGGAGGAGCAGCGGCAGCGGGACATCCCACATGCTGTCCATGGCTGGCTTCCTCCACCCAGCCTGTGCAGTCATGCTGGGCGACCCTGTTACCAGCTGTCCCCTCCTGGCCTGAGGACACGAGCTCCTGTCTGCAGTTCAGGTGAAACACACGTAGTGTCTCCTCAGAGAGCAGGGCCGCCGTGAGGGCCTGCATTTCTCCAAGGCGGGCCTGAGGTAAACATGTCTGACCTGGTGGTGAGGAGGAGGAAGAGGATGACGAGGAGACTGAAGTTACGCATAAAGGCAGGGCGGCTGGCTTGTTCTCAGCTGTGGCTCATAAAAATCATTTGAAAAAGCACCATTTGAAAAAGGGCAGTCTCTTCACCTCTGAGCCTGCCTTGAATACCCTCTGGGCCATTTACCACTGCAGCGGCCCCAGCACGATCACGGAGACAGCTCCCTGCACCGCGTCTTCAGACCTCAGATCCTGAAGAGTCATGAGGCAAGAGTAACCTTTCTCTTGTACAGATTTGTGAATTTAGGCACAGAAAATCCAGTATGACTTCATCTCTGAATAAGATGTCCCGGAACATCTAGGGGCTGTGACTAAAGCGCACCCAAGTCAGTGTTTCCCTTAAGCCAATTAAGCAGCACGCTTTTAGCCACCCAGCTTGTGCCAGATGCCCTGATGCCCCCTAACCCGTGCCAGGCGATGCAGAGCCTCTACCATCACTCAAGGCTGAGGAGACAGGGTTGGAGAACTGATAGCAATCTGGCTTGGGGGTATGCCAGCAGCCTGGCCTCATGCTGGATGCCAGACACTGACCTGTCCGGGGAGATCGAGGATGCTGGGGCTGCTGCAGACAGGTACCCATGAGGCCTTGGACCAGCTCTAGCCAGTCAGGCACAGTACTCTGGGGTTGGAATATGTTTGTAACTGGGTGGTGCAGGGGCCTCTGTCCACCGAGGCCGGCAGTCTCTCTGGAGGCCCCAGTGGGGTTCTTGGAGGTGCTGTTGGCTGTGGGATCCTGTCGTCTCACCCTGCATCAGGGCTTCCAGTGCCTCCACCTCACGTCTTCTTCCGTGGTCTGCACATAGGTGGAAAGTTGTGACCTTGCTGGATGTCCTGGTGCTGCTCATACTAAAGGCTGGTGTCAGACCACCTGAGAGTTACTCAAAAGTCCTGAATAAGATGACAAACCCTCACAAGGCCACACAAATGCTCCTGACTGAAATTTCCTAAAAGTTTGGGGTGGTGGCACATTCCTGAAATCTCAGCACTCTGAGAAGCTGAAGCAGGAGAATCTCAGGTTCAAGCCCAGTCTAGACAACTTTGTGACTCAGTGAGACACTGTCTCATAATACAAAAGGGCTGGAGATGTAGCTCAGTAGGAAGACCCTGGGGTCAGTCCCCAGTAGCACATGTACACATGCACACACACAATTCCTGTCATATGAACAGTCCTCCTTGGAGTCCAGAGCCTGAAAGCTCAGGCAGGCTGTGATGGCACCATCTGGGAGAGGCCACCAGGCCAGGTGACACCACCACTGAAGATTACTCTGTTCGCCCACTGTCCCCAGGAACTCTGATCGGCCTGTGTGCGATCACTGCAAGTCACAGGGCATTTGAAACCATGTGGCAGAACGGGCAGCACCTTCTGAATGTGGACCAAGCCGCCTCAAGGACAAGGATGAGGTCCAGATGGGAGTTTCGAGTGGTGCAGCCCAGGACAGCACTGCACTCCTAAAAGAAATGCTCATGTGACAAAATGACCCCGCTGCCCTAAACTGGGTATTTTCCCTTTAAAATAAGGGATGGTTTCTAAGTTTGGTCCTCTCTGCCAAAGCTGACCTTTGAACCCTTCACCCTGCAAGGGCTCTCATGGCCGGGGGGTTGGGGAGAGGGGGGCGGGACTTGGTGTCCTTGTGGGTGACACAGTCAAGGTCTTCCTCCTTCGAGTACCAGCCAGGCCTCTGCACCCATGGGCTCCACTGTCATGGATTCAATTCACACGGATTGAAAATATTTGAAGAAAACTATCGGCACAGAACATGCACAGACATTCTCCTTCCTGTCATTTCCTGAGGGACATGACTAGCAATATGCACACATGCGCGCTCACGGACTCTGTGTTGTAACCAGAGCCACTTGGACACACAGGAGGACAAGCATGGCCACGTGACCGGCACATTGTCTTCCACCAGCCCCAGAGCAGCTTGGTCAGGTATCTGTATGTGAGGTGGTCCTGGAGCCAGTCCTCTTCCATGTGGGGACAACTGTATACTTAGCTTTGAGATATTAAACCATGAATCAGATTTTTAGAAATAAAAGTCTTAAGAGGCAGGCAGTATTTTTCAGGGCAGAGTTCCATCGCCAGGGAAGAAGTACTCTGTTAGGGGACAGGACTGTCCTGGCTTTGCTCTGGCTGTGCCCAGCTGGCCAGGGGCTGGTGCAGGGACCCAGTACCTGAGCTCAGAGGGCACATGGCCTGGAAACAGCAGGAGTAGAGAGACCTTGGGGTCTGGGGGTGCAAAGCCTGGGAGTCACATGTGGCTCTTTCCCATTCTCACTTTCATTGTCACAGTCATGCTGTCCTGCTGAAGAACTGTGACACCTGGCTCTTCCTTCCTCCCCTACCCTCTCCCTGCTCTCTCTCTGGACACTACAATGGCTACAGGACTTGTCAGGATACTGTGGTGGCACCCAGCTATCTGCTCAGTAAGAGTTTGCTACTTGTGACATGGTAGGAGGAATGGTATCCCCATCCATGTCTAGTCAGCATGTAGGGACATGGCCACTGTACTGGGAAGAACGGCATCCCTGTCCACCTCCAGTCTGAGCCTGACTTTGTGGCCACTGTACTGGTGAGGATGGTGTCCCTCCCACATCCATCAGAATCTGAGGACACGGTCATTATACTGGGTAGAAATAGTGTCTCTGGCACACCCAGCTATATCAGGGAGTGTGGTCACTGTAAGGGGGGACAATGATACTCCCAGTCATGTCTAGTAACAACTTGGGGGCATGACTTTATTTAGGAAAACCGTCTTTGCTGATGTTGCCAGGGAAGATGAGGTTGCAGCAGTTAAAAGAGACCTGATGACTAGTGACTGGTGTCTTTGAAGGGAGAAATCTCCATACAGAAGCAGACACTGGGGAGGAGGCCATGTGATCATAATGGGGGCAGAGACCAGAGAGACGCAGAGAGACTCAGCCTAGGACACCAGGGACCATGGTATCACTAGAGCTGGGCAGATTGGGCAGGTTTTCCCTCCAGCGTCCAGGGGGACCTGCCGTCCACCCTTGCTGAGGACTACTGGCCACCCAGCCTCTTGAGCTGAGGGAGCACAAACCCTGTTGCCCAAGTCACCTGCTGTGTCACTGTCACAGTTTTGGCCTTTCTCCACCAGCCCTGCATCACAGTTGCCCTAGGGCAATCTCACTCTTTGCTGACAAAGCACCCCTGTTCACCTGCACTAGCAGGGTGCTCAGATCAACATCTCAAGGCTGGAAGTTGTGCTGGTCATTTCTGTACTGCGTTTCAAGGTCTGTGGTCAAAGTTGGTGAAGGCCACAAATCCCGAAGATGAGAAGAGGGTGGTTAGCTCTGCTTTTGACCACCAACAGCTTCAAGTTTCAAACCAAGTTTTCTTCCTGAAAACACTTACTAATTTCAGTGGACTTGGAAGATTTTGGCCTCTGCCTAGTGCATGCCTTGCATCCGGCTGTTTAAGGGTGTCTACCTGGGGCTGGGCCGTCACTCGGTGCAGAAGAACACGCTGGAAGGGTGCTGATGTCGGCAGATACAGGACTGGGGGGTAAGGGGCTCTCCCTACCACTCTCTGCCGTCTGCTGGGCCAGCTGTGCACCTGCTGGCTGTGCCTGTGTAGGGAACATCCCCCACGTGGCCAGGTGTGAGCACAACATCCGGCCACAGGCATGTGGGGGAGGGATAAGGTCGGCTTCTGTGGTCAGACCTCCTTGGAGACTTTGCTGCTAAGAGCACAGGGACATCCCAGAAGGACACTGTGTTTCTAGGAACTATTGCACATGGACGGAGGCATCTCACTTGTCTGGTACTTCCCTCATGCCAGTGTTTTCTCTGTTGATTTCACTTGCAGCTGTTTCTTTGTATTCTAAGAATGTGCTCCTCGACTGCTCTCTGAGACACACTATGAGCTGTGAGCGAGGCTGGAAGAGCTACACCAGCCACTGCCGCTGTCTGCAGTGCTCAGGCAGAAAGAGAGGCCTCCCTTGGATGTGGGTCAGGTGCAGAGCGATGCATGGGACGTGAGTGCAGTGACCTCATGACCGCGTGTGCTCACACAGAGGGAGCCACAACATCCATGGGTGGAGGGGCCTTTGTGCCCAGGCTTTGGGCTCCATGCCAGGGCCATGGGTTCAGCAGTGACACTTCAGCAGCGCAAAGACACAGGCGCACTAAGAGCCGGCGATGCAAGCTTCAGCTTCCTCCCCAGCCAGGGGTCTGTTGGGTCTCACCTGGGGAATCCTGGCCCTTCCTGACTCCCAGAAAGCTCAGCATGATGGGCCTCCAGCAGAGACCAGCGACCTCCCTTCTAGGAGGGGCAGAGGAGCACGAATGGTAAAGTTTGGGAGGGAAATGCACTCCACAGAACCGGTGGACCTTTACGGTCTATTTACTGTCATGAATCTCTAAATAAGAAGATGGGCCCCCTCCAGGATCTACACAGCCTAGCCGCAGTGTGACCTCATACAGGTTGTCAGCAATAGGGCCTACACCCACCACACCCACTGTGTCCGCCTGGGACGCAGCATGCTGGAGCAAGGCAGAGGTCACGACCACTGCAGAGAAAGTCCTCTGCTGAGGATGCAGAGCCACTTCCCGAAGCCGCCCCTGTTAGCTCTGTCAGGAGGTTGGCTAGGCAGAAATGCAGTTTGGCACCAATTTAGGGAACGTTAACTTTCACTCAGTGTCCATGGCTGCGTCGGGTGACCCAGGCTGTGCTGGTTGGGAGACTCGTCAGAGGAGGAGAAACTACTGTAGCACCGTCTTAACCTTCCTGAGACTGACGGGCAGGTGAGAGGCACATTCAGATAAAGCACAACAGTGTAAACACGAATTAACTTCATACCCTTACACTGTGCAACATGAAGTTGTAAACTGGATGAAAAGTAAAGATCTCTAAAGCATTAAACATCTCAATGGGAGTTTTTCACATTTAAACTTGAAAACAGAAAGATCAACAGTGAAAATATTAATGGGCATCTAAGTTCTGGAATCCTATAACATTTGATGTGCCCCATAAACAAGTTTGAACGGGCTTAATGGAATTCAAGGAGCAATTCTGGCCAAATTATTAAGATTTTATATTTAGAAAAAAGTAGTAATTAAAGAAGACTCACCTGCCAGAAGTCAGCCACCGTGGCAGGCAATGGTCCCTGGGTGGTGATGTACGCAGGGTTCCTTGGGTCATGGTCCATCTGCATAGATAAGACAGCCGTGACAGGGTCAGCTGTGCAGCTGGGAACACCAGAGAGGAGCCCAGCTGAGGAGGACAAGGGTGGCAGGGCCAGCATGGGCACCACGGTCACATGCGGGAACCCAGCGCAGACACCACGCCCATGTGCTAGACCCTGAGCCTGGACCACAGGCAGGATGCTTCCCAAGGCCGAAACTGAGGTTCTAACAGGGCATCAACAGAAACAGAGCCACCAGGACTCTTGGGTGTGTTGCAGACTGGTGGCCCTGGCCATGCCGCAGCACTGTCGGGGGCCAGGGCTCAGTGCAGCACAGCCCCTGGTGGCCTAGGCTTTGGGCCTACCCATTAAAGTGGGCACCCTCAACAAGGTTCCACAGAGGGTGAGGGTGCCTGGTGCCCAGGGAGAGGCTTGGCTTGTCTGGAGAGCTCAGCCAGGCAACCTGCCTGGGCCATACTTGAGGTGGGGGCTCATGCTGTCATGGGCCAGCCTTGAGGGCCACCCTCTGTCCAGCCCTGCCCAGAGACCCAGGATTGGGAGTGAGCAGAGCCCTGGAACCTCTCTAGTAGTTGATGTGGCCCATGCACACTGCTGGCTCCAGCGGGGACTTGGGGCTGGAAGACCTCGTCTGCAATGTGATATTCAAAGATTGACAACACAGGGACAAAATACAAAGACCACAAGGACAAAGCCTTGAGAGGCCAGTGGGACGGAAGCCACTGCAGAGAGCAGTCATGCCTGGCACCGCCTGGCCACCCTGCAAAGGACAGGGCACCTTCCTCTCCGACCCCGCATCCGTCACAGGGAAGCTGTGTTCCCTCCAGCACGGGCCCTGTGGCCCGCCGCAGAGCAGGGTCTGGGGCAACCTGGCTGGGGACGCAGATGGTGCCTGCTCAGACCCTCCACGTCCAGGGCTGAGGACACCAGGGTAACGAGGGACATGGGAGGCTCTGAGGCTAAAGACTTTTCAGTGGTGAGGAATGAGAGCATTTTACCCCTATGTAAAATCCCTTGTCCCTTTAAAACACGTGGCTGCCATCAACCTGCAGGCTGTGGGTGCGCCCACAGTGATGCAGGCCCTGATGAGGTATGGCAGCAGGTGTAGTGATCCTTGCCGAACATGGCATGTGTGAGCAGGGGCAGCTGGAAAGCTTTGTGCACCTAATTTAGGAGTTTGTGATTAAAACTGGAAATTCACCTTCACACACACACAATACAGGTAAAATTATGTTCCTCCCCTTGAAAGCTCCAATTAAAATACTGCAGTAGACAAACACTTGGCAGAAATAAGGAGTTTGTTTAGAACGTGCACTTGCTGGGGGAAGCTATTTTTGGGGACTCTGTTGTCTCCCTGCAGGTGGATGCACTAAGAGGTGGGTAGAACCTGCCTGCAGGTGTTCCGCTGCCCTGAGCAACATGGTTAGAAACTGTGTGTTCATGCTGGCAGGTTAGGTGCCTCCCAAATGAGAAATAAGTGATTCAGAGTGAGAAGTGAGAACTGGGACAGGGTTTCTGGAGGCAAGTGCGCCACTTCTGGGAGGGGTCTTAGTTGCTGAGATTTAGGGATTCCCCCACACCCTAACACCCCAGAGATAAGCAAAGGAAGCAAGGTCTCAGGAGGGGACGGTAGGCAGGGGACTCAGGTAGCATTCAGCTCCCCATGCCCTCCACCTCCTCCTGCACCTCAGGCACCCTCTCTGGGGCATGGCATCTGTCTCTGTCACACTCCCTGGATAGCAGGAGATGTCCTGCACTGACAGAGGCCTCCTAGCAGTCAGTTGTCCTGCAGGATCACAGTGCAGGGGGCACGGGCCAGTCTGTAGCACTGCCATCTCCAGGGCGGCCTCCAGCAGGCTCTCAGTAGCAGGCCCGGCTCCACTGTCTCCCTGTGCCTCCGAGGATGCTGACCTTCCTGCTTCGCTTTCCTGTTTCTCTGCTACCTTCCATCTCTCTGTGATGGGCTTCCAGTTGGGTGGTGCTGTGTCCCATACACAAACCTGTGACCACAGAATGGCAGTGCAGTGTGTGCCTCGATGCCTATAAAACGGGGACGTTAGGGAGGGATGTCCAACGTCACCTCTGGGTGCCTGGCAGTTCTGGGCTCGTGTGCACAAGCATGTGGACTGGTCTCCACATTCCTCTGTGCCTTGCAATGGACTCTGTGCTCCTGGTGCCAGGCCTGCGTGCTGAGCCTGTCTCTCCCTGTGAACCGTTGTGGAGCAGAGGACCAGCCCCAGGAGCCAGTCCTTATTAAGCGCTCACTCCTCAGCGGGGGCTTGTGCATGGATGGTCCAGCAGGACTGATTTCAAGTGACTTCACCTTATTGATGGTAAGGGACACTAGGACCAGGTTCAACCAGCAGTAAAATTTTGCTTAGGCAGTTTTTTTTTTTTTTTTGAAAAAGGAAAATCATTTGCCTGTGCTGACTTAATGTTCCTCGGTGGGCTGACTGCAGGCAAGGTGCCTTCCGAATGCAGGGTCTCCAGTCTTCCAAACCAAATGAGATGATTCTAGAAACAGCATTCAGCCTTCTCAGACCACAGGTCTTGTCCCAAAGCCCAGGGCGTATGGGAACTGAGGCCCGCTTGTGGCCCCTGGAGGTGCCCTGGAGGGGTGTGAGCTTCCACACCTGGCAAATTGCACCAAAGCTTTCCTCAAAACAACCTTGAGCTGGGTTAACAGATCAGGTGCCAACAGTGGCATCTGCTGGGGTATTAGCTCCAGAAGCCAGTGGGAGAGACCGATCCACAAGCAAGAGTCATTTCATAGTTATTCTTGAGTTGAGTTTTGGGAGTGCAGTGCTGAGAGTAAAGCAGCATCATGCACACCGTTATGCTTGGCTACAAATATTCCTGAAAAGCAAGGGCTGGCTTTTGTATTGGCCAGGTCTCAGGGCTTCAGGCCACTTCACTGTCATCCTTTGCGAGGAAGGAGCTCTTTGTCCCTGCTGAGCTCAGGGACGTGCATTTGAACGGAAATGGTGAGCAAGTTCTAGCTTCAGCAAGCGGAGAGGAAGAAGTCAGCTTGTTTTCAGGGGCCATTAGGACACTCAGGCCTGGGCCTGTTCATCAGCTCTTGTGCTACTGATGCCTCTGTGGGTGGGTGACGACCCCTGGCTGAACAACCTCCTCAGGAATAACGCAGCTGTGTCCTGAGAGAAGCCGATGGGTTTCTCTCTGGGACGCCTCGGCAAAGGAGCAGAAGTCCCATCTGCTTTCATGACCTCTGATTTAAAAGCAAAGATTGCACATTATTTACTGCTGGGTGGCTTCCCTGGAATTTAATGAGGACTAAGTACAAATATGACAGATGTAATTATCATAGCTTCATTCTGCACAGCCAGGGACTCGTACTGTAATTGCAAGCTTTCCATTCTGCAGCGGTTGGAAGGTCATTTTCACTGGGTTTCCAGTTATTTCAGGGGAAAGAGGCACTGTGGCTTTTTAATTCATTCCTACAGCTCAAATTTGACAACAACAACAGCAGCAGTAGCAACAACAACAGAACAGCATTGTGGTATGAAGTAAAGGAGAAACAGAAAAGGCACCGTAAAATGACTCATCTCTCTTGTACTGGCTCCTGCCCCAAGTCCGGGCGGGGAGGCCGCTCTGGACACGTGCCGGGGGGGAGACTGCTGCTCAGAGCCAGGCAGGATTCGTCTCCCTGTGCCCAGCCCAGCAGTGAGAGCACAGCTGCTTCACCCATGTGTGCCTCGGAGCCTGAGTGGCAGGGGCACCTCAGCAACTGCAGCCTGGGTCCCACCATGCTGGGGAGCCGGGCTCAGCCACCACACACGTGCCTGCTGCTGGGACTTGAAGCTGACAGCTTTGCTTCTCACTCTGGCCTTAACATCTGGTGCTTTCCAGGAGAAGCTGTAGGAAGAAAATGGCTTTTCTTTTCCTTCAGTTTTGTCATTTTTTTGGTGCTGGGAGTTGAACCTGAGGCTTTGCTTATGCTAGAAACGTGCTCTCCCCCTGAGATACAACCTAGCCCTTTCAGTGCTGAGTGGCCCTTACTGTTACCTGCCAGTCAGAGACAAGTCCAAGGACTTATAGGCCTTGTTCCCAAGGAACAGTGCTGTTTGTGAATCATGAGCTGGGTCAGGGCATGAGGGCTGACCACATTTCCAGATCGGTCTTGCAGAGGAGGATCACTGACCAGTGCCAGGTGGGAACATCCAGGGCAGGTGGGCCAACCATGGCCGCTTCCGAGGGCTGAGGAAATTAATCTCATGACCCAGGTCGGGAGAAGGTGGGTGTAGACAGAGTGCCCTGGACCAGCTCCCGTCCTGAGTCTGCTTTCCCAGGTGTGTGTGTTTTCCACTCCTCAGGAGGCAACACTGGGGCCTCCGGGACAATACGACAGTGCTTAATTGGTCAGCAGCCAAGGATGCACTGCCTCCAAAGCCCAGTTCTCACCACCAGCAGCTGACCCAAAGGAAAGAGGGCCAGGGATCCCGGGGGCATGTTGTGACCCCAGAGATGAGCTGAGTGCTCTCGACCTCCGTGGAACAGCACATCCTGCGGCTGGAATTCCAGGGACCTCCCTGACGCCCCTGCGGGGTGAGTCAAAGGAGCTGGGAAACCCTGCAGCCTGGTCACAAACCCACACCAAATTGTGACTCTTTGCCTGGTTTCACCAACACCTGCCCTGGCTCTAGATACCCCAATTCCTCTCTTCCCACCTGCTCTTGCTCTAACTCACCTGGGAGAATAGCCTGGCCCCTGCCACGAAGACCCACACATTGACCCCTCCGCCAAGGAGACCCCATGCCCTGCCCCTCTCTGCCCACCCTAGTGGCCCCGATGTTCCCTTCTCAGCCACCTGCTGCCTCTGAGCTCAGGATGGGGCGAGCACTTAGGTGGTCCCCACAGTCTGAGGTTCCCTGAGGGCCAGTGAGGGGAACTGTGGACATCTCGCATGTCTGAATCGGGGAAGCCACGATGCCACTGTCTCCAGAGGCAGCATCGCTTCACCCCCACGAGTGGTGCTTGAAGCCACAGCGCCAAACGCTGGCTCATGTTTTATGGAAGAGAGAGGAGCAGGAGCCCTTGCAGCTGTGAGCAGCTGTGAGGTCATGAAACTCACAGGGGTGGGTTTGGGGCTGGATTTTTGTCTCCTTGGAAGATGAGAATAAGTAAGGAGCTCCAGGGAAGGGCCTGCCGCCCAGCGAGAATGTCTGCTGGCCATGAGTTCCTCACCATCGTGGACACTCGGGCCTGCATCTTCTGACCACTCTGAGCACCAGGTCCACTCTGCCCAGGCATCCTGTCTGAGAGAGGGATAGGAAGCCTGGGACACCTCAACCACCCCCTGCAGAGACCTGCTACTGCCTGCTGCTCCCGGAGGAGAGCCGGCCAGACTTGGCGGTACTCACGATGGGGCTGGCATTGATGTAGTCCGAGTTGCCGTGGCTGTTCTCGGCCTTCAGCAGGATCCGCGAGTGGTCATCTGTAAGCAACACAAGAGCGGGTCACTGGGGCTGGGGCAGCTCTGCACCATGAGAGGGTGTGCAAGCTGCCAGGCTCAGGCCCAGCCCTGTCCTGTGTCCTATCTCATGGAGTCTTTTCCAACCTTCAGCTCAAGAGGCGCACCCAGGGCCCCGGGGTGAGGCCCAGAGCTGAGGGGTCCTAGCGTCTCTCTCTTGCAGAGTTCAAACACCAAGGCTGTGGTGTGGTGCTGTATATGCTGCTGCCTTTACATCACAGATACACTTGTCCACATACAATAGGCACAAATGCGAGCAGAGACCAACAGGCCATATCTGAAATACAGATATGGTTACGCTCCTAAGGTTACTGGACTCGAGGTCTAGAGAGACTGCAGATCCAATGGGAGCAGGGAGGAGGACCCAGCAGAGACCCAGGAGCATGATGGCCGAACAGGGAGAGACCATGGAGAATGTTGGCATGAGACCCCTGTGGCACTCGGTGTTTGTGAGGGGCAGTGTGGCCAATGTGTGGGCCTCCCAGCTTTGGCATGAATGAGCCCTCTGCTCGCTGTGCCCCTGTCCTCCACCAGGACCCTGCAGGGTGGCCTTGGCAGGAAGCCAGGAGGAGGGGGGCGGAAGTGTGTGGTGCTGCCCACGAGCGCCGTGTGGGACTCGACACTGCTTCTCTCCAGGGATGACGAGGCCTGTGCTGGGCCTCCGGAGGCCAGTGTGGAAGCCTTTCTCTGACTCACCTGACCCCCACTTCCCACACGCCTGCCATTTCCTGCGGCAGAAAGAGTCCTGGCCACCAGAGTGGCCTGGTAGCGAAGGCTTGGAGACAGGGCTTTGACTTGAACTTTCATTTCTCCTGTGAGTTTCATTTTTTTTTTTTTTTAAACAGATTCTTGGGTAATGGTGAGACTTATAATATGTGAGGCTTAGAAAGCTCGTTTGTGGGTGACATGATGGGACCAGAGGCCGTCCTGGGAGCTTTTCCTGCAGAGACAATGCTGGGCAAGACACAGTTGATCCCTGGTGTGTGTGTATGTGGGGGGTTCATCTTGGAGGTGATTGAGAGCCTCCCAAGTCACCATCGCATCTTTCATTGCCCCACGACCTGGGTCAGGGCCTCGTGTGTGCTAGACAAGTGCTCACTCACACCCCAGCCCACAGGCTTTCAGCAGCAACCTGAATAACAATCCCAAAGTCCCATGGCCTCTTTCTTCATGCATTTATTCTTAAGAGAGTGCAACGCGGCAGTGACAGGAAATTGAAATAAAATTTACAGGAAAAAATTTGGGCGACTCTAATTTTCCAATTGCTATGCATACTGCCCCAAATAAGAGCCAGAGGTGCTGTTTCTCGGGCTACACACCGATCCTGTAAAGGACACGCCCTCGCTGTGCAGAGGTGGCCCATGGGTCTCGGATCACAGCTGCCCTGAAACCTGGAATGAAGAACTGGATGCTAGCTGGGCCCTGAGGGCTGAAGTATTTCCAAAACGGGCAGTTTTAGGCACTTGCGCTATGGCAACTGGGGACTGCGCCTGTCTGTCCAAGAAACTGTTACACAGAGCACATTGGTTGGAAATGGGGTCAGGGAAGGAAAAGGTACAGCTTGCAGTTTCCTGGGGTGTCAGTGAGATGCAGCAAGGGTACCCTAGAAGGGCCACATTGTGGGAGGAGGCCACAGCAGAACCAGCCTCTCACAGGGGATGGTGCTGCCCAGCTCCCTGGAAAGCCGGGAGGTGTCCTAAGCTATGGAGTCTCCGTGAGACATAGACGGGGTGCCCTAGGCTCCCACCTGCACTGAGGGCTGGAGGGACAGTCTGAAGGAGCCTGTGCTGTCCTGGTGTGGTGACAGCCACACCACAGAGCTGCTGCAGTGTCTGGTTTAGACGGGGCATGGGGGCAGGAAAGTGGTAGAGCCCTGCTCCCTCAGAAGGCATCTGTGGTTCTGTGTCAGCGCATTGCTGTTAAAATTAAACGTGATGCATGGGGCAATCCTGAGGCCCCGGTGGAACACACTGAGCCATCCTGGAAGGACCAACTATGGTGGATGGCGCTAAGCACACCCCTGGATTACTCTGTGGTTCATTTTTTAGAAGTGATGCCTGCACCAAGCTGGGTTTCCTGAGGACAGGCTCTGGCACCGCCAGGGTTGATAAGCTTGCCCGTGTCTGTTAGAATGTGGGGATGGAGGACGGTGACCTAATGGGAACTGAGTGCTGCCCCAGGGCCCAGTGCAAGCTGCAGAAGCAAGCTGGGAGGCTGCTCTCCAAACACCTGACTTCCTGCTCCCAGAGCACGTACCCCAACCCCACCTCACTGTGGTCACAGTGATTTTGGGGAGGTCTCTTCCAGAGCCAGGGCAACAGGAAGTTCACCCAGCTCCTTCTTCTTCCTCTAACAAGACCCACAGGTCTAAGTCTTCCCAGAAAGAGAGGAAGAAGCAAGTGTGAAGAGGATGCTGTGGATAGAGCTCCTTCTTGAGGGCCTGAAATACTTGTTGGCGTTGGCACCTGATCAGACACCACAGGTTTCTCTGATGCTTTGCATTTTCACATATGTCATCTCTGACCCACTGGAGCCCAGAGTCATAGATCAGGTAGACACGATTTGTCCATTTAGTTGGAGAAAGTGAGGCCTGGGAGGGTTGGCAGGGTCCTTGGCAGCAGCATGCCTGGCTCGAGTCCCAGCCCTGTCATGCACTCTCCGGATGAATCTGAGGTAGATGACTCTTGTGTCACACATCAGATTCTTCTTCCAGAACATAGTCACGGTGCTGAGTCACAGGCTGCTGTGACAACATCTGGAATGGACATCGAGGAGCTCAGGAGAAAGCTCCAGGTCACAGAGGACACGTCTCTGGGAGCAGAGGCCTTCGAGAGGGTACCGTGGACTTGGGCACACAGTCTCTGCAGTAAATGTACGATGATCTTCATGAGCAACTGAGAGAGAAGCAAGTGCCGATGTTTCCAGTGGACAGTGGCCATGCTGAAGCCCTGCCTCCCTCCGCATCCTGGGTCAGCAGATTCAGGACTGGAGGCACCTGCAGGCTTCCTGTGACTTGTGTCCGCTGCAGTGTGGTTCTCCAAAGATGTCTCCGGGTTCTGCTCTCCCTCTCACCCAAGGGAGCCCATGAGTGCCTCCCTGGGTGCTTCAATCAGAGCCTCGGAGTAGCAGTCCCTAGGTGTTGGCTCCACAGTGTTCAAAATGGAGCCACCCATTCAGGCAGGACTGCATCAGCCAGCTCTCCTGTCCCTGGACAAACACAGGTACCCAAAAGGAGGAGGCGCAGGACCATGAACCTTGTAGACATACCTAAGAGTGTCTTACTCTGATCAAATCAGCATCAGAATTGATGGCCATCGGACCTCCAGCTGGCTGCACTTTCTGTTGAGATTTAGATGAATCATTTATGCTGTGGGCACCATGTTTTTGCCTCAGTGTGGCTGATGGTGACGTGGACACTTTTGGTGATGGTGGCAGTTTGCCTTGGAGGGTCAGAGCTGTGCAGCTTCAGTCCACAAGGGGACTTGAGGCCTGGGATGGCATCAGTGACCACAGCTCCTCTCTGTTTTCATGGATCTACTTGGGATGTGATATACTGTGAGGTCTCCACCTGAGGTCACCCACCACCGTCCTACACTGGCCATGGCTTGTGGCCATGCCTCTCTAGCTGCTGCATATGAAAGACTATGTTCTGATTTGTCATGAGCAATACAAATTGACACATCATCTGAGATGCTAAACAGATGAGCCTCTCTGCAGATCTGAAGACAATGGCAGAGTGACTCTGGGACCCCAGTGTGGGGTGCATCCTCTGTAGTTGCAGGCTCCTCCCACTTTTTATGCTCCCTGCTGTGACACCTGTGACTCAGGCCTAGGAGACTAGGTCAGTGTGCACAGAAGGCGGCCATGGAGCTCTATTCATGGCCTCTGTGGATGGTGACATGACCTTTCATCTGGGCAGACAGGTCCCATCAGAAAACCCTCTGCCTCCTGCAGGAATGCCCTGTGCTTGGCTTTCTAGCCTGAGCTCACCAGCCGAGCTCCAGTGTGGTGGTAGTGACCTAAGGAGGAAGCCTCGTCTTCATTTCCTGGCTGCATGCCAGGAAAGGATGGGATGTATCCAGACCACCCCTAGGACCTGAGCTGAGTGCCTCCAAAATGACATACGTGCCCAGAAACAAGATCCATACAGAGGTCAAGTTAGACTAGGTCACTGGGGTGGTGTCTTTAGCAAGGGCGATTTGCACACAGATGGCAGACGCTGTGTGGGCTGAGGAAAGAGCTCAAGCTGCACCAGCCCAGCCTTCACAGCTGGGCATCAGCTTGGACCCACAGAGAATGAGCCTCTGGTGTCGGAGTCATTCACTGGCTGGTAGGTGGGCAGCGTAAGCAAGGTGGGGATGTGACTAGATACACGGCGACGCGGGGAGTTACTGCCGCTTTCCTTAGTCACAACACCGGCCGCAGGTGTGTGCGGGGAGGTCCTTATCTGCAGCAGACGTGGGCTGGAGTACTTTGATGTCTGCTGCCTGAAACTTACTCGGAAACAGTGCAGCCAAGAATAAACAAAGCCCACACACACGTCACACAGGTGCGGCGTAACACGTAGAAGTAGTGGCATGTAGGTGGCAGGTGACCACTGACCTGCTGTCCAGTCCAGCAGGGGGCCATGCCAAACCCCAGAAGGGGGGGTCCTTGGGGAGTAGCGTGTGGGATGCACCTGGCCGACTGGGGAGTGGTCGATGCAGGGTGGAGGCTGGGCACCTTTTGGGGACATCAGCTGTGGGCACATCACTAGCTGGCCCAGCTCTGGCTCCTGCTGGGCCACTCCTGGGAATCTGGATCACAGGGTCTGAGCAGTGTGGCGAGGCTGGGCCTGGGACCCATGCTTGTCCTGCACTCTGTTCTGTCATGACGTGGAGGCAGGGCGAAAGTACACAGAATGAGAGTTGGCAGCCCAACTCTCATTGAGAGTGGGCCCAGGGCAATCAGGACCCTGGATCTCCATGGTTTTGAACAGGGTCCCACCCCAGAGACAGCCCAAGATCCAGGTCTCTGTCACATACACAAACCGTGGAAGGGTACATGGTAGCTAGGGCATGCTGGCTCAGCAATAGTCCTCATGTGACAGATGTTGGTTTCAGGGCATAGCTACTGACCTGGGTCAACATGGCCAAGGGCACCTGTGGAAATGCAATCTCCACTGTCCTGAAGAAGCACCAGATATAGGGCTCTGGGCCCCTGGGGGCTTCTGTCCTTGCTCTATTTGGAAACCTAGGACTGAGAGAGAAGGCTGTGTGGCCCAGTTAACCTGGCTCTGGGGCTGTGAGCTGGCTGGCACTGTCTGGTCTGACCATGATTGCTTTCAGAATATGAGAATAGAACCTTCCCATCTGTCCTGTGTCCCTAGTCTATGACCCTCCATCCTTTCTCAAAATACTCCCATCATGCTTTGTGTCTGCAGCTCTCTCTGTTTATTTTAATACAGAACCAAAGTTGTTTTTTTTTTTTTTCTGTTTAAGACAGGGCACCAAAATAGCTTCAGAGTCCTGGAGAGGCAGACAACAAACTGCTCTTTAACCGCATAAAGCACTGGCCAAGCATGAGCACATTAAGTGCTTTGAACTTCTGAGGTAACATAATGGAGACCTACTGGTGCTGGCCAAGCACCTCATGAATCAACAGTCTTCTCCTCTCAAGAACGCTCCGTGGGGCAGATCTCCAGGACGGAGGGACCCAGAGTCTCCAGCAACTCTGCTGTGGGTGTCCTGCAGTCTCAGCCCCAGGAGTTGCATGCAGACAGGGCCACGGGGGCTGAGGCATGGAGGTGGCCAGGTGGGCAGGGGCTCCCCAGGGCGAGTGGAAGAACACACTCAGAGAGCACAGTGAGCTGGATGGAGCAGGGATGGGGTGTGGCTTTGCTCCTGGGACAGGTGGCAGCAACCTGCTGCACTCAACCAGTGGGAGGCTGCGGCATCAATAGGGAATGAGAGGCTGGAGGGTGCACAGGGAGGACATTTCTCAGGGAATTGTGGGAACCCAAGAATGTTATGCACTGGACCAGGTCACAGGAACAAATGCAGAGCATATAACGGAGCCCAGTTCTTCCTGCAGACACCAAGACACCACTGCTGAGAACACATGGTCTAGAGGGGACCCACGTCCTCCTGGCCTCTGCTTCTTCAGGCGCTCTTGGAGCCTAAGAAAGCACAGCCCATGGCCTACCCTGGTCTCACTGCAGGGCCAGCTCCACTTGCTGGGCAGACAGGGTGGACAGAGAGAGAGGATGAGAGAGGGCCTGTGTCCCTGCTAGACTGGGGAGGGCAGTGAGGGCTGGAAAGTTCTGGGCAGCACAGCTGGCCACATACATGGGCCAAACACATTGCTCACTCAAACACACCAGTCCAGGTGCTCTGGCCATGCCTGGGCCCTGCCAACCCCATGAGACCACGCTTATCTGGGCCCCATCCCAGCCATGCAGCCAGGACCTTGAAAGCACTTCTAGAAGTCACTCTTTCAACATTGGACAGGGCTGGCCAAGGGCTCAGCACAGGGGACACCCAGGGCGCTGGTCTTCCTGGCCCTGCCCTGAGGGCCTGCTCCTAAGGCAGCACTCAGCCATCACTGGGCTCTTCACCTCTGAACTTGCTGCCAGCACTGTGCAGCCACGCTCCAGGGCCACGCGGGCCAGAGACACATATCAGGGACGCACCAGGACCCGACCCTGCCATGGGTCAGCTGTCATGGGAGGGAGTGTCCCCAAGAAGCAGGCTGGATCTAGTTCTGACTGAGAGCTGATGATCCAAGTCCCCACCAGCTATAAGCTGTCTGATGTGTGGGCATCTACTGCCTAACTATGCCAACCCCAAACCCCTTCGCTTCTAGGCCTTGCACTGACCGCATCCCTGGCCATCTTTTAATTTTGAGACTAGGTCTGGCTAAGTTGTCCAAGATAGGTTCAAACTTGCAGTCCTCCTGCCTCAGCCTCCCAGAGTTCTGAGATTACAGGTATGTGTGACTATGCCAAACCCATCTCCTCCCTCAAGGTATGTTGAAAACTTCTCCTTCCCTGCTTCCCCTCTTCACTATCCTTCTGCCCTGTCCCTGCCTCACCCAGAGTGCCTCCTGGGGGACACAGTGACCTGGCTTGGCTCCTTAGGCATCCAAAGTCATATGTGGCTGTTGACACATAGTAGGTGCTTAACAAGCATCAGTTAGTCGATCAGTTGGAGCACAACCCTTTCCTTCAGTTGACTTCTGAATGTAAATCCCATGAACAGTCACAGATAGTTGGTGCAGTCCAGTGTATGGTTCCAGGGCTTCTATGGCTCATATACATGTGTGACAGCTTCTGCAGCTTGCAGCTCTTTGGGGGCAGCTTCTGTATTTAGGGGGTGACTGGAGCCCTTTCCAGTCCAGCTGGCAGGGCTATGAGGCCCTGGGCCAAGTGGCGCCCAACTGGGCTATGATGGCTGCAGAGGCTGGGGCAGGGGCGGCGGCCAGGACAGGCCTCCCAGCACCACTGTGATGTGCTGGAGCTGTGGGTTGATTGTGGTCTCAGAAGTGTGACAGGAAGTTCCTCTCATCGCATGTGCATCATGCAGGATACCTTGCCCACCGCTGCTAAGGCCGTGGCCGAGGGACTTTCACACAACCACTTGTCCCTCCAGAGGTGACCATAGCAAGGATCCTTCTATACCTGGAGCTGTGTGCACAGAGATCATTTGGGGTCCCCATGTAGATCAAAATCCTGGTGGACACATGGGGCCAGAGTGGGAAGAGGGTGCCGGCACAAGTAGGATGCACCCAGCCTCCTGGCCCTGGCTCTGCACCCTGACACCACCACCTAGCACATCTTGTGGGGCTTGTGGGGTCCCTATTTTTGGCGCAATATCTGGCTGGAGTGGGTCCTTACAGTGTTTGTAGAGACTGTCATAAAATCAGGATATGCTGTAGTGGCTGCCACCACCTTCACATACCCAGGATGATGGTGTAAGGCTGGGTCCAGGCCAGCGGTGCACGCTGGGCCACGTGGAGACCAGCAGGAGCCCGGCACTTGCCTCATGCTGCATCTCGTGGAGCTGCATCTCATGGAGCCCAGTCATGCCTGCAGGTCTCAGCTGCTGGCCAGAGGGGCACTGGCAGGGATGCTGGCCAGAGGGGATGTGGCCCTCCCTCATGGGGGGAGGTCTGCCACAGGGAAGAAGGGACTCTGTAGGCCGAGGCTGGTGCCCACCCCTGCTTCCGCCACCACCCATGTAGACACTCGCAGGTACGTACAGGTCAGCACGGCTGGGCAGCGGTTCTTGGCCAAGTTTTCCTCCCTCTGGGCGGCAAGTGAGCTGCTGGGCTCCGCTTGGTAGGCGCACAGAGCCTCCCACTCCTTCTCCAGCCGGTTCTTGTTCTGCAGGTGGTCCTCCATGTAGGCCTGCAAGGGAGCAGCAGTCAGGAGGGTGTCCATGAGCATGGCAGGGAGCACGGCACTCCAGAATCCTGTGGTTCTTTCTGGACAAGTGGACCCTGACACATCCAGTTTAGAGCACACAGCTGAGCCAGACAAGGCTGGCACAGAAAATGCATGAGGCCAAGGGGGAGGGGCTCTGGGCTGGAGCAGGTGGGAAGGGCACTGGCACAGGATGATGGTCAGGCCAGGGTGCTGCCCCAGGGGACACAGGGGACAATGCACAGGCGCTGGTGCCTGGAAACATCCTGAGGACATTGCTGCCCACGTGAGCAGGCATGGATACGGTGACACAGCCCCCGGGGAGGAACGGCCCTGGATTGGTGAAACACAGGGTATGAAGCCCCACTAGGTGAGATCTCCCAGGGAACTAATGGACATCACTAATGGACATCTCATGCTCTAGTCATTCAATTTCTTCTCTTTCTGAACATGAGCTGCTAACAGACGTGACCTGGTAAGAATCCCTCCACATTTTCTACTTGACAGACAGGAAGTTCAGGGCTGGACAGCAACCTCACAGTTGGTTGTCGCACTAGAGCCTGGGTGGGGACTCAGTCTCTAGGACACTTGTGGCCTGCCCAGAGAAGGTGGCGGTGGTATACTGGGCACAGCCACAAGGCTCCTACACTCCAGATGGCCAGTGTGGCCATGTCCTGAGGTTGCCCTGGACAGCCATTTAACGAGATGCCATCTCTCAGGGCAGTGCCCACACACACATCCTGTGCGTGCCGAGATGGGGCCAGCATGTGGGATGTATGCATGCCTGCACACACAGTCTGTGTGAGAACACAGGGATGAGTCAGGGCTTTGGGAACTGGTTTATCCCAGAGACAGTGAGAGACACCAACCATTGAGTGTGCCCCTTCCCTCCTTTGCCCCTCGTCCTGCTGGTGTCCACACGAAGCATGTTCCCTTGAAAATGGGCACACTTCTCTGCCCCTGCTGGGCATGCTGCTCCTAAGGCACCCTGCACACAGACCTGGGCCTGTATTAAGAGGTTCTAGCACTGAAAGACAAAGATGCAACCCTCACTGTTCTGACCCTAACTGTCCTGGCTCTTGCTGCAAACCCCAAGTGCTAGAAGTACCTGGGGACACTGAGGCTCTGAACTCCCTACTACAGGAGACTCCTTGTGGCCAGCATGCTAGCTCCTTCCTTAATGATCCACTTGGGCGACACCCAGTGGGGACTCAGGAAGCTTCTCAAAGACCACACCAGCTCTGGTGTCTGCCATGGGAATGACAGTCCTGTCCCTCCATGCTGCTTGGGGTTTTGGGTGTGCCCACACAGGACAGGGAAACACAGGCTCATGTGTGTGCCTGCATGGGTGTGTACAGGCAGCACCCAGGGGCCACCTGGAGTCTACACCTCCTCATGCCCCTGACATGCCCCCTGTCCAGGGGACCAGATAGACCCTTGCAGGCTCGCTGCCCCTGGCGCGCAGAGCAGGAAGACTGAGCAGCTGTTTTGGGACAGGATGGGAAGGGCCCTCATTCAAACCCCACCCACCCCTCGTAGCCTGCATCCTCTCCCCTCTGCTCTGACAGTGCCAGTTCCTGGCAGGCATGGCTCAGGAATCTGGGGCCACAGATGGTACATGGAGCCCCCGCTTGGGAGGAGCTTTGGAGCTTCGGTGAGCACATGGCAGGATAGGCTTGGGACACTGAGGCTGTCTGCTTGAAGGCTTGGCTGTCACCTTCTGTGGCCCTGCATGAGCCACTCTCCATCCACTGCTCCTGCATCCTGCTGTGCTCCGGTCTTCCCAGTGTGGAGCCCCCCGGAGACAGAGACGGCCATTGTGGTGAAATCAAGCAAAATTCAAATGGCTCCATCTAGAGCATGGAGGTCGCACGTTGTTTTCATCCAAGCCAGTTTTAATATCCCAGATATTATGGGATATCAAACGCTCATTCTTGTGTCTTTACATAGGAGATCCCGTGGCTGCCCGCGCTGTCTGAATTCTGGGATGACAACAACCAACTCGAGCCTGAGTGTGTGCAGCTCGTGAAGCTGTGGAGTTCCTGAGGGGGCGCAGCCCGGGCAGGTGTGCAGATGCTTTCCTTGGCCTCTGGTGGAAGATCCTGTCCTGCTGTGCCTTGGAAATTGCTCTTTTCACAAAAGTCACGTGGGTACCTGAGTCTCCCTGCCAACTCCAGGGATCAGCAGGTCTGGGCCTCCTAGACCTCCCTGCTGGGGGCCAGTGGCATCTAAGTGCCCCTGCACTGCGCTGCTTAAACTCCCACATTTATCTTCCCTGGGGAAAGTGCAATCATGCACAGTCATGTGAATTTCTAAACTCTGGCAAGGAATCTACAGTGAGCGTCGGGCCAGGGAATCTAACGTGAGCTCTTTGAAGGAGGCCGTGGATGTTGATATTACTCTTCCTGAGAAGTCACGCATCTGCAGGTGAATTTGATTATATTAAATAGAGCCAAGATCTTCACTCCGCACTCCCTGCTCCATCAGACTGCTGGCGCTGTTCCGCACTCCTTGACTTACTATGCTCCGTGTTTTCCTACTAACAGTTTTACAAACCATGGCTCATTCTAAGAAACCGCCATGATTGCACACAGCAGCACCCGAATCCTGCCCCCACCGTGGTTTGTGGCTAAGATGCCTGTCATCTGCCAGTCTGTGGCTAAGCTGGGCTTTGTGGTGAAATAACACATTTTAATCAATAAAGCAAAGCCAGAAAATGGCACAGTCGCTCAGCGCTCTTCCGGGATGCAAACAGCCAGAGCCAGCACGGATCAGCCTCGCTGGCCAGGCATCCGTGGGACGTCAGCAATGTGCAGCCCCCATGCACACGGGCGTCAGCTGGAGGTGCTGGGGAGCAGACACCCAAAAGCTTTTACTTCATGGAGGACTGTGTGTGGCAGGGGTGCGGGGCAGGAGAGCTTCGCTTCTTAAAGCCTGCAACGTCTTTGTCATATAAATAGCACATGTGGTAGAGAATAGAAAACCAAGAGGAGAATGAAAACAGAAGCCTCTAATAACCTGAGCACCCAGTGCAATCTCGAAGGCTTTGAGGCCCAGCCCTTCTGTGTGCTGGGCCCAGCTTGCTTTCTGTTCAGAGCTGAATACAAGCCATTGTTGATCTTGGGCATTCTCGGTATTATAGATTTCTCTTATTTAAGATGAAAAGACGCTGATAAGAGGCTTACAGTTTATACATGGAGGGACCAGAGAAAGTAAACAATTGATCCTTGGCCCTTGCTGCAGTGGTAACTCTGCGGCTAGAGCCTGGACTCTGAACACATGGAAGCTTTGCCCTGGCTGGGCTCCTGATGTCACATCAGCCTCTCATCTCCTGCATCACAGAGCAGCAGGTCAGCACAGTGGTTCTTCTCTGCAGAGCATAGGATACTTGCATGGGGGTAGCACTGAGCTCAGAACATACAAGTTCTCCTTGCACACAGGTACCTGCAGCAAGTGTGACCGAGGGTCAGGCACAGAGACAGAGCAACGACAGCCCCTGCAGCCGTTGACTTGCCCCTTCCCTGTTGAGTTAAGAGCTTTTGTCTTTCCACTTAAAGGAAATCCTCTCTAGCTTCTGCCCTGCGTATCCAAGTGACCAGCATTGTGACCCTTGTGCTTTGGATCCATCGCTAAGTAAATGTTCCTAAACAGCAGCCCACGACACCATGCATTCAACCTGAAAACTGCAGAGGGTGGTGTGTGTTGTGTGCAGATACTAGACAGAGGCACAGTTCCTGCCCTGGGCAGGATGGGTGGGAAGGCCGGAGATCTATTCTCCTCCTCGGAATGGCTGCAATTTGAAACTCTGGAACTTATTTCTGGGGTTTTCCAGATAATATTTTCAGACCATAGTTGACCACAGGTGGTTGGAATCTTAGAAAGTGAGACTGGGAGTGAGGGGAGATGCCAGCGTTCCTGTGAAAAGCATGACTTTTGACAACCAGCAAGGGTCAAAGGGCCAAGTGTGGTGTATACACCGGTAACCTCAGCCACTCTGGAGGCTGAGATGCAATGATAAAGGTTCAAGCCCAACTTGGGCAACTTAGTGTGACCCAGTCGCAGAATAAAGTAAACAAAAAAGCCTGGGTATATAGCTTATAGGTAGAGCACCCCTGGGTTTGATTCTAGTACTGCAGAAAAACACACAACACACAAACCAAAACCCCAAGCCAACCCACCAGGTGTGCACACACTAGCACGGTGCTCTGTCCAGACTGTTCACTGACTTGCTGCTTTGTGTCCCAGCAAGGCCCCTTCCCCACCGCCTGCTCCCTCACCCCCAGCTCTAGCTTTGCTCCTGGTGATGCTGCCATGTCGAATCCTCCCTGAACTCCAGCCCACTCTTCAGCCCTGCCCCCATCACATGCCTCCTTCTTAACACCTGCCTCTTCCACTCTGTCACGTAGCCTCGAGCTCTTTGAGATTCATTGTCTTTCTAGGGTGTGGACCGCAGGTCGGTCCCCAGCCCAGCTTCCTGGTGACCTGTAAGTAACCTGCACTTAATGAGGTTAATGTCTCATATTGGTGATGGGCACCGAGAGACAAGGACTCCAAGTCCTCTGAAACTTAGAAGAAATTCCTAAAACCATTCCCTCAGGAATGTTGATGTCTCATGACACAATTCCTGTGGCCTTCTTCTTTCCTGGGTTATGCAGAGACATCTTTAAACCCATGCAAAGGGTAGCTCCTGCCCTGAGCCCCAAAATCCATGGAGGCCCAGTTGGGGCCGTCTCCTTCAAGGCTGGCTGTGTGCCTGCCCCTTCTCTGTGCCGTCTCCTATCCTGGTGGAGTGGCCCGAGTGGGAGGACTAGGATGAAGAATGTGAGGTTTCCAGGCCTGGGCAGAGCAGCCGGGATGCTCTACCATGACTGAGGCACCTGGTAATAGGACTGAAGACCTGGAGCTCAGCACTCGTCTGGAGAGGGTGCTGGGGACCGTGTGGCATAGAGGTGCACCTTGACCTCAGAGAGGCATGGCCCGTGCATGCTTGTGAGTTCCAAAGGGCCTGGCTGGCTGGGCCTTGCCTGTACTCTTAAGCCCCATGAATGCTGAGACCCCTCTGCATTCTGGCTGCACCCCAGGGGACAGGGCCTGCCTCTCTCCTGACCTCTGCTTCTTTCTGAGGCTGACATTTCACTTGCCCATGTGAAACACAAGCCCAGGGCAAACTGTGGGGTAGGTGGAACCCCTAGTGTCCAGGGGAGCGCACAGCCCGCACAGGGCGGAAGCCGACTCCAGACCACGAAAGACACTGTGGCATCTTCAGTGGCTGAAGATGAACTTGCATTTCCTGCCATTCTTTTCCTTCAAGGACAGCATCATCAGCTTTCCAGAGAATATTTTACAAGAGCCCTGAGCTCAATCTGTGGTGCTTCAATTTGACTTTTCCTTTTCACCTCAACCCACCAGCTGCTTCCCTCAGATCTTCCATAAATGGCACTCTCAGGCCATTTATAGAAGACTCAGGGCAGGTTCAGGTGGTAAGGACCATGGGCTACTAGGTGCCCTGGATGGGGAGCTATGTCAAGACAGACTGCTGGTGCCCATATTTAATGGGAGCATTTTATACAGAATCCATAACTGTGTATAACTAAAGGGTTACAACAGTGCAAGGCAGAGGATGGGTGCATGGGAGTCCATGTATATCCTGCACCACCTTTTGGTCAATCAGCCAGCACTTGGAGGGCAGAGGAGAGAGTTCTGGGACCTCAAGGCTATGATGCTCTGTCACACTGCTGGCTGTGCTGCCATCTCCAGGGGCTTTGACCTCAGGTGAGTGCACCTGTCATGCATGGCTCTTGCTGACATGGAGGAGTTTTGACTGCACGGAGAGGGCTCTGGGAAAGTGGGGAGGTGCTGGCTTGGGCAGATGTGGTATAGGAAGGGTTGCTCTTCCACTGTCCACCTGTGGGCAGCCCCCTGACTTTATGGATCCTTAATTTGCTCCTACAAAAAACAGGAATCCTGGTGCACAGAGCGGGGATTGAGCACATATTTCTAAAGGTGGTTTTGAAGGTCAGCTGAGTTGACATCCGTCCTGCGTTCTGCGGATGTGGAGTGCACACTTGTGGAGACCATGGCTTGGCTTCAGTTCCCATCAGAGTCACAGGGTTGGATGCTCTCTGAGGCTCTTTCCTGCCATGACTGACTGGCCCTGGGGGGCTTGGACATAGGACATATGAGTGCCGACAAGTATCAGCCACTGCCAATGTCTTCAGAAACAGTGCTACTGCTGTGCCAGGCTGTCGGTGAGGGTCGGGACTCCATCACTGACAGACAAATAACCAGCTGTGATCTGGGATGCCTCTCCATCCTGCGTGGCGGCCCTCCGGTGAGCCTTCTCTGAGAGGAAGGTCCTCCCTGGTGGACTTGAGAGGAGGCAGCACCAGGAGATGCTCGATTCAGAGACAACAGGCACTGAGCTACTGCTCGGCAGGAAATCCCAGTGGGATGGTGGGATGGGGCCTGGGCTGGGCCAGCATGAGTTTGGGTCCATAAAAGGTCACAAAGATTGTGTTAGCCTTCAGCAGGACAGGCACAAGACATTTCATTATTAGTATCAAAGAGAATGGTGAAGACAAACTCCTTCAGGCAGTATTAACACTCAGAGGGAGCTGAGTGTTTACAAAGAAGCCAGAGCCCAATGGCTAATCACCAGCGTTTCAGTCTAGTCAAATGTGCCAAGACCACCGACGTCAGCAGAAAGTCCCCAGGGATCATCAGAGACCCCCCCCTTACTCCATGGTCTGTAGATGTGGAAGATGCAGACATGTTTACAAGGAAATGTCATGCCTGTGATGGTGAATGAACACCACAGAAATGAGCATTTAGCTGAGCATGGTGGGAATGACTGTATGTCACTTTGGGAGGCGGAGGCAGGAGAACTACAAGTTAAAGCCCAGCTTGGCAACTTAGCAAGCTCTTGTCTCAAAATGAAAAATAAAAAAGGAGCTGGTGTGTAGCTCTGTTTGAAGGCTTTAGGTTCAGTCCCCAGTATCTCCCTGAAAAAAAAAGATACACATCTGTCCACTGCAGGAGAGGTTATTATATAAGGCAGAGCTTTGCGGACATAGTTAATAATAGCATAGCTCTGGTTCTCTTCCTTCTTTACCCTGGTGCTTACCATAGCACAACACTCTTTAATTTAGCGATGGTAAATCAAACCCTCTGCTAAAGTGAAGACCACCACCCATGTCAGGGCCACCTTAGGACCTGTGTTTAAATCTCTGCTTTCTCTGAAATAAGCTGCTCTACTGCTCTCTGGGAGAAAGGATAACTTGTTTATCTTTAAAAATAAACATCACCACTTATCTTCATGGGTGCATTAAGGGAAATGCTTATGCTTAATGCTTGAATTCTAAAGCAAGGCATTTGAATTTCTAGCAAAAATAGGAAAAGGTGAGAGGAGGACGGGCTGGTGCTGCCTCAGCCACCACAGGACCCCACAGAGCAGGGCATGGCCTGCTGCTTGCTGGGAGGGCATTTTGGCTGTCCACAGGTTGCTGCATCAGGCACATTTTAAACATTACTTATTAATGTCATGCATTGGGCGTGTTAAAATATGTGAAATTAGAAATTCAAAGTAGTGTCGCAAACTCAAAGGTCGGTGGTTAAGTGACTGGGGAGAGCCACACGGTCCCCAGCCGGGGGAAGACCCACAGAAACAGGACCCACAGACCCAATGGTTGTCTCTGAGTCAACTCCCCACCTCCCAGTTGATATGACAACACGGTATCCTGAGCTCGGCCTCCACCAACGCCACTCATGGCTGGGGCCAGGGTCAGTGTACCTCGCTAGGTGTTGAATGTGGACTGCGTTGGCTCCTCAGTCACAGTGTCAGGCACAGAGCAGGTGTCCATGTGTCATGACAGGCCATCTAGAAGCCACCTCTAGGCTCACTCTATCAAGCCTGAGAAGGAGGGACAGGGCCAGCGGAGGCAGAAGGAACAAAGGCCACTCATGCTGTCTTTTTCTAGGGGTATTGCACTTAAAAAATTGCTTTCGTGCAGTTTTTCTGAGGATGAGGAGCTCCTGGTGAGGAAGGCGCTCCCTCGCCCCAGTTATCTGGAGGTGCGGAGGCGGGTGTGACTGACGCCAGTGACACCAGATGCACTGATGCACATGCACGGAGTAACTGCCACATCCAGGGCCATGGTGGGCACTCACTGCTCTGCTCTCAGGACCCTGCAGGCCTGGCGCCCGTGAAACTTGTCAAGGAGGCCATCTCTGTGTGACCGAGAAATGAGTCCCCTTCCTGACACTACAGTCAAATGTAGAGAGGGTAGAAAGTTTCAAACTATTTGAGTAGTGGGGAAAAATCAAATGCTTTCAAATGGGAAGCCTTCTGGGCATCCCCCAAGAGCACGCACGTCCAGGGAGAAGAGGGTCAGTGAGTGATAGTGGCAAACAGTCTTAAGGAGGCCAAGAGCAAGGTGCCTGGGATTGGGGCCAGAACACTACTGAGTTACCCAGTTTGTTTAAAATCCTTTTCATAAATGAAAAACAAAACACATGCAAGAACTAAGAGCGCCTTTCCCGCAAACATAGCTTGAGATGGTGGTTTGCAGCCTTCGGAGAACCGCGAGGGAGATGAGGGAGGACAAGACCAAGACACCATCACCCTCGTTCTTATGTGCTTCTGCAAGAGTGAAGAAGAAGGTGGTTAACTTTGCAAAGCGATGAGCGAGGAGGACACAGAAACTGCTTAGACCCCACTGTGCAGAACTCAGTTACCTGGAAGCTTAATTCATGTATTGGATGACTGTAATTTTAGCTTTTGGTAGTCCACATCTAGACCTCTAGAATTCCAGCAGTCCAGCACTGGGCAATCACATCAGTTCAAGGGAGTTCTGAATCAGCTCCGTGGCTGCAGGATGTTCCTGGGGCATCACGAGCATGGACCTATCTCTGGGCCCCTTAAGTTTCTGTTTTGTGTTTTAAGGAGCAGGGGTTCATGTGCACTGGGCTGCTGCTCCAGAGGCCTGAGGGGTCACCTTGGGAAGGCAGCACTCATGGATCTCCACAGGAAGAGTGACCATAAGAAGTGGTGACTCCCTCTAACCTTTATGTTTTAGATTTATAGAAAAAAAAATTATGGTTTTATAGACAGACACACAGTGGGCGCCTGGTGAAAATGTTAAGGAACACATTCTGTCCCAGAAATGTTCTGATAAACCTTAAAAATAAGCTCCTTGGGCTGGGGATTTAGCTCAGTGGCATAAGCACCTGACTGGCAAGTACAAGGTTGTGAGTTCAATCCCCGGCACAAAAAAAAAAAAAACTTCTTTGTCCTGCCACCTTCACAGGGTCTGGGGCGGTGCCCTCCCTCCTCCAAAGGATGCGTTTGTCTTATGTTAGCGTCCTCCAGCGCCAAGTGGTACTGGGGTGTGTGCGTGCGTGCGTGCGTGCATGTGTGTGTGTGTGACAGAGAGAGAGAGAGGGTGACAGAGGTCTCCTGCAAGGAGCTGAGCAGCCCTGGTGATGATGACAGTGACACCCCCTGAATGCTCAGGCTGTCACTCTTCGAGGAGCTCAAAGAATTTTAAATGAACAATTTTATGAGTCTTATTGTCTTATTTAAACATCTTAAAAATTAAGGTTATCTGAGCATTGGTAAAATACAAACGGTATTGCTTGTAAGAAATGGAAAATAATTAAGGGAATCACACTACCTTTCCTATGAAAGAATAACTCTATATTTAAATCTAGAGTGAAACTGAATGCTGTTTCTAGTTAAGGGAGAGAAAGTGGAGAGCAGAGCTATTTGTGTGTGTGTGTGTGTGTGTGTGTGGGTGTGTGGGTGTCTTTTTGAGACAGGATCTCACTATGCAGTTCAGGCTGGCCTTAGGGGCTCATTTTGTAGCCCAGGCTGGTCTCAAATTTGTAATAATCTTCCTGCCTCAGCCTCCCAAGTGCTGGGATTACTGCTGTGCGCCACCACCCCCAGTTGAGAGAAGAGCTATTGTTTAAGCCAGAAGAATTCTGGCCAGTCATGGGTTCAAATGGCTTTATTTAGTGCCTCCTCAGTCCAGGCTGTCTCTGTGGGGCTGATCTCGTTAGCTGCTGGAGGTGTCCAGGACACATCATAAACAGACAGAATTAACACGATGGCTTCAGATGACAGGACAAGGCACAGATACATAACCCTGGTGAGACAGAGGCTTGGGCTGGGAGACCCCAGGCCTGTGCAGAGGGAGCGACTAAGAATCCCTTCCTGAAAAACAGGAGGGGCTGATGTGTTGGGACCTGGTGGGCGGTTGAACAGGGGCAGCAGGGCTGGGGTCAGGGTGGCCACAGACCTGGATGCCCCCCACAGGAAGAGAGGGCGGGGCAGGGCAGGTTGAGGAGAGGGAGGGGGAGGCGTAGGGAAGCCCAGGGCCAGAGCCTGTGGTGTGTGGGTGTGGTACGGACCCAGGGTTACCCAATGGCAAGGGGGAAGGGGGGCCAGGGGTGTAGCTGAGCACACAGCACCTTCCTAGCAAGGGAGAGGTCCTGAGCTCAATTCCCAGTGCAAAAACCAAAGCAAACAAACAAAATCAAGAACAACAGTAAGAGGAAGGGGAAGGCATTGGAAAGGTTGGAGCAAAATAAGTGCCCTTGGCCCTGATTAAGGTTATTTCCACTGCAGGTTCTGAAGACGGGGCAGGGTGAGCATGGGGGTTCCAGGCGCAGAGCTGTGAGGATTCGCCCAGTAGCAAATGAGATTTTAGACTTTTTCATCGCCAACTGTTCTTCCTTACACTCCTAAAATTTCTGTGACCTTGGATTTTTTGAAATATTTTGTAATTAGCTTACACTCTATCCCTCACATAATCACAGCAAGAAATGACACCCGTGACTCAGTCTGAGGAAGAAGACCTTGGTTTACTGGATGTCAGAAGCCCGAACAGAAGTCAGAATAACCCTGATATTTCTAATGACCTCCATGCTCAGGTTACAGGGAGGAAACATTCAGACCCTTGATAGCACCATTTGGCTTCCTTGTGACCTGTTGTACACAGCTTCACATTGTTCACTAAGCAACATGGAAAATGAACAGCCCGTGGCTCAACCTCAGATCTTTGATGTAAAAAGTTGAACAACTAGAGTGACCCACAATGTCCTGATACTCTTCTCCACAAATAGGGCAATTCTTGAAATGCAGACAAAGGTGCTTGAGGGCTTGTCCCCAAGCCCATGTGTGGTTCTGGCACAGAGTGATGACCAGCCCACCCTGGCAGGTGGGGGACACCGCACCACTTTTTGACAGCCTGGGCTCCAGGTATTAAGTGACTCCTGCAACCTCGAGCTGAGTGCCTGATGACACAAAGATCTACAGCAGGCCTCTGAGTCAGAGGAGATGGGTGGGGCTCCAGTCCCTCAAGACACATGTGGATGGAAACCAAGGAGTGACTGGATTTTGAGTAAAGAATTCATCTCTGCACGACACGTGGTCACCTTTGCACAGCTTCACAGGAAAGGGCTCAGAATTTCCTGAAGGCTCACTGGAACCCTGGTGCTGACATGCTGACCCTCAAGGACATCTCTAGCAAGGTGTCCATCCTGGGACACCATGAGTGCCCACTGCAGGCCCAGGAGCTGTGATAGCCCACTTCCTGAGCTCCTGAAGTGAGAATGGTGCCTCTCTCTTACCCACTGCTATCTGAGCAGCTCCATAAACTTAGCAGTTTAGTCAGTGTCACCAATTCAGGGGAAAAACCAGAAGCACAGATTAATGGGACATGTGTATTAGGCCCATCCATAAGCTAGTGTCGCACCTGTATGCTATGGACGGTGTGTGGCACACAAGCTAGGTGTGGGAAACACTGCCAAGTGGGTGAAGGGTCCAGACACAACTGGGTCTGGGGGTACAGAACAGGTCCCCAGATTCTGACGAAGCCCCAGTGTGGTCAAAGGCTGGCACATGTGCTTGGGAACACGGACACGAGGTTTTATCACATGCACTCTGAAGAAGCTGGTGGTGACGCAAGCCCAGCGGAGCTGCCCACTGTACAGTTCTGGGCCACTGGGCAGCACTGTTCTGCTAGGTAACTTTCTCCGGGCACATCTATGTCCATTACTACGGTGAGGCACTGTGAGAGGGGCAGAGGCGGTGCCCACGGCAGCACAGTCAAGGACGTTTTCACGCTTGCAGGACGTCCTCCTGTCTTTCCCCTTTCCACCTCTGGCTTGGGTTCTGGCTGTCTAAACCAGTCCCTGGCCAGGTGTGGGGGGACAGTGATAACAATTCCCCGGATACACAATCAGCTCCAGACCCCATAAAATATTCATTCACTTTAAAAAATACTTTCATCCTGCTGTCAGATGTAGACAAATGCACGTGGAGTATCAGAAAATGGCTATTTCAATGGCAGATGCCTTCCTCACGCCGCCCTTCCCACTAAAACATTTTCTTTAAAATTATTTTCATAAGAAAGATTAACAATTTCAACATTAACTGCTAATCCCTTTTCATTTAAAACTCTGCTGATAAAATTCTTTGCTTGTCATTCAAAGAGTAAGTAATAATTATAGATTTGAAGCTTCCATCTCGGGCTTCATTAATGGCAAATTGTATGGAAGTGTGACGCGTAAGTCAGCTTTGATATATCACAAAATGCAATTTCCATGCCTTCCCTTGGCTGTGTGCAATTAATTACACAGTTAATAAGGGAAATATGTTAATGAAAGGAACATTATTTATCCAGACCACCTGCCTTTACCAAATATCTTTTGTGTGTTTCTTTTGTTGTAATTTTGGTCTGCAGACATTAAAAAAAAATGACAATGTGCTGATTTTAAATACCAGTCTGCAACTATTCCAATTTAAACAAGCCTAAAGAAAATTTAAGTCCATTTTATAACATTATTACTGATATCTGCTTTTTAAAAATTAAAAAAAAACATCTACGCATGGAATCTTGAATTCCCAAAATAGCCCTCTATCAAATACTTACAAATGAAGTATCTTATTTCAACTGATGATGTAGTTATCTTCATAGATAAATAGAAAACACTGAAAATCTCAGAAGAGACTATGCAGAAGACCAAAAGATAAATCTCAGTCACTCTAAATAGATTAGAGTTTCCTAATTCTTTTCTCATCCTTTTAAACCTTTCTGCTTAGCTATAATTAAATCCCCTCATTTCATTTGGATAATCAAAGTTTGAATGTGGATAGTTTAACACAGAAACCAACGTGGGCCTTTACAAAGAAAGTCAGTGCCTAGAAAGGTTTCTGGGAGGAACGGAAATCAGAGATGTGCCACTACAAAAGGGGTGATGTTTGGCAAAAGCTGCATTTTTGTTTAGTCTTTACAAGTTACTTGGACAGTATGAAAGGATCTATTTGCAGATATTTGGGTTACAACAAACCTTTACTAATGTGAATCAATACACATTCTTTATCAAGTAGAACAATAAGAATTCGAGTCCAAGCTCAACCACGTCCCTTTGACACAGGAAATGTACTCTACATTCTGAGTTACTTAAAAATTTCCCTCATGTATAAAATGCATTGGGAAGCCAGCCTGGGTTCCAAAGAGTTAATAGGAAAGGCAGGGGATAAGAGATAAAGGCTCTCATGAAAATGCAATTCTAAGATGACCCAGGTTGGAGAGATCCTCTAACGGATAACAAGGGAGGAAAGCAGCCTCCGGGAGCCCCCTGTGGGAGCTGTGGCAGCAGGACCTCGGCGCTTGTGGCTACGCTCATGCTGGCATTTGGGGATGCAGGTGGTCCTGGTGCCTTTCAAGGCCTCTTTCCAAGCTGCTGTAGGGCCTCTGTGTGCCACGCCACAGCAGAGCTGCTTGTTTCAATGGCTGTCCACCTACCTTCCCTGACGTGACTGTCATCCATAAAATCTAGGTGGCCAAAGTCTAGCCACAATTACAGGACATGCTCCTCTCAGAGACCAGCACTGCTGTGTCACCCACCTGCAGGAGGAGGGCTGCAGGAGACATTTTTACTCTTCAGATGACGACAGTGGTTATAACAGGGAAGCCTGGGGAGGGGGGGCAGAGGAAGGTGGTTGCCTAGCAACACAAGCAGCGCCATCGGTCACAGAGCAGCAGGTCTTTTCTTAGCAGCAGCCTTTTATGCTCTGTACCAGTGATGCACTCGTTACGATTTTCCAATGAAGTTTTTTTTGAAAAATAAAGAATTCCAGCGAGTGCAGTAAAGGTTACCCAGACAGTGACATAGGCATGATTTTGTTTCTCCCATAATTAGATGAGAAATATTGCATTCTATAACACATTATTAGAAAATGTTTGTGGAAATTCTAAAAGTAGTCATTAAAAGTAGAATGCTTTGATTTTTACCTTCCTGAAACAAGCTCTGTGCTTATGAGGAATAACAGGATGAAGAGACACGAGTAGGCCTGGGAACACAAGTCCTGCTCTCCAAGATGGCTCAGCTCCTAGCCAACTGGACCAGCCCAGATGGATGCAGATCGAGCTACCATCCCTTCTCCTCCTCAGATCCAAGGAGAGCAGAATGGCCAGGCTGGCTGGAGCAGAAGCACAGCCAGTCAGGGTCAAGCCCTATAGCCAGGAGGTGGCAAGGTCAGGCCTTGCATGGGAGTCTGAGGAAGAGCAAAGACAGAGAAGGTCAAGAGCACTGTCCCATCGTGGGGTGACATCAGAGTGAACATCACAGCAGACTTCATCTTGGCTCAGCTCAACGCCATCCCCACCACAGACTGCTCAGACCCAACCCCATGTGTGCATCCCAACGGCTGTGGTGAAGAACAGTGTGTGATCAGGCATCACTGCCCTCGGAAGTGAGCCGTCCCTGTCAACAGCTGCCTTCACTACTGCGAGCGTGTCCTGCTGTCAGGGGCCCACAGGGCTCACCCAGCACCACTGTGTGGGCTGCAGGTTTGCAGGTAGTGGCTCTGTCAGGCCCGGAAGGGTGAGTCTGGGAGCCAGGTCACCCACAGGGCTCTGTGAATTACAGAGGACATAGGTTAGCTCTTGGATGCCACTGCTCACTGCTGAGGAATTAAAGGCAGCACAGCCTCTGCACTGCTGCCCCTTTGTTTAATGCACAACCATTTCCCAGTGAGAGAAGATGAGGCCGCGGGCAGCCTTTCCCAGAGGTTGGGGAAGTCACTGGAGAGTGGCATGAGAAATACTGGGGGGGGGATGGGTGGTGAATACCTGAGTGGGGCAAGGTGGCTTCTGGGACCTAAAACAGAGCTCTGTGTTCTGCTGGACTTGTACCAGGCCCTCCAACCACCAGGCTCTTGGGTTGAGAGTATGCTGTGCCAGAAGGCTCCAAAGGGGAGACAAGAACATTGGCCTCAGCAAGGATGAGGCTCCAATCAAACTCATGTGAGTGACTCAAGCTCTGGCAAGGAGCTGGGCAGAAGGGACCTGTTGTAATGATGCCCAAGTGCCCAGCTCTCCAGAAATACTCTCAAAAGCTCTTATGTGAATGTACCTAGCGCAGGGCCACAGGAGAAGCAGACTGTTGGAGCCCGCGGATGAGGGAGTCTGATTGGAATACAACCAGACCCACATAACCAGGAACAAGTCAGCTCAAGAGCAAAGAGCAGGATGAGACCAGGACGCCACAGACGCAGGAGGTAGAAACCATCTGATAGATCTGTAATGAGTGCAGGGATTAAGGTGGAAACCAATGACACAGCAGAACAATCCAGCGGGCTGGTTTGAAAAAGAAAACGGACCAGCAGACGTGAAAAACACACCTTGACATTACAGATACAATGGGTGGACAAGCAGATTAGATGCTGCTGAAGAGAGGTACTAGACAATGGAAGAGAAAGCTAAGGAAATTCCTTGGAACTCAGGACACAGGGGTCAACAGAGCACTGTGAAAGACACACATGTGGGTATGAGTGCCCAACTCATTTCTACTAGAAAGGACATCAAAGAGGGGCAACTTTAGGTCATAAATGACTTATGAGTCTCCAGAACTGAGAGAAGATGGGAATTCCCAGGTTCAGGTATCACACACTGTAAGTCTGGGGTGAAAATTCTTCTGTGCCCTATCCATTCCAAGACAGGGCACATAAGAATTCCAAAACAAGGAGATGCAAAGTCAGGAAGACAGCCTGAGGAAGACGGGGATTAATGGGACCACTGGACCTGGGGAGATGGGCGTGGTACAGGCTGTAAAATAAAAGGGCCAGGATAACAGCTCACCCAGCACAGAGGGGCAGATCCACCCACATGGGTGGTAGAGGAAGACAGGACCTCTCCCCAGCCTGAAGCCACCGGGACATGGGCATCACACATGGCCTCACTGTGGGCTGAGCTGCGTCCCTGAACCCCTGGAGGACGTGAAGGATGTGACTTCATCTGCAGAAGGACCCTAACAAGGTGTCTGACTCGCAGGGAGGCCGTGGGGGTGGGGCCCTACCCTTGCCGGTCGCTGTCCTTAGAAGAGGAGGAGGCTGGGAGGTGTGAATGCTGGCTGGGAGGCCAGGCCACATGGGTCACAGGGTGGTGTCTGCAGCAGCCAGACTGCCCTTCCTCACCTGGGAGGAACACACTGTGTCGCAGCCACTCCACACACACAGACCCTGGCTCAAGATTGCCTGGAACCACAGCCTTGCACATGGGAGATGTGTGCACCTGCTATGCTGCGCTTCCTGCCTGGACCCTGGCGTGACTGTGGGGTTTCCCTGCCTTCTTGAAACTCTGCCCCGATGAACTGACACTGCTGCTGGAGAGATCTAGGGCTGCCTGGCCCATGTCAGTAATAACACAGAGGAACAGGAGCAGATTGACCTGGGGTCTACAGCACTGTGTACTCAGAAGGGGCTGCACGCTGCCCAGAGCGGCCACAGAACCATCCTAGGCAGGAAAGAGGGCTCTGAGATGTGTGAGTGATGCCAGGCTCAGGCACAGGAAAAGCAAGCTGAAGCCACTTTTCTCTGGGGCTGACTGGCCAACACCCACAGTGAGGTGAGCACTGTCAACTGCCAGTGACAACAGTTACCAAAACAAACCACAAGCATCTGCAGGGACCCAGGGTCGTCTTCTAGAAGGCAGGTTTGTCCGTTCTCACATAATATTGTCTGAGGGGCAAGACTCTGAAAATTGCTGGAACTGTCCTTAGTGGGAGACTCTGAGCTGCTGGACCTGGAGCAATGGGCAAGGTGGCTGCCCGGACGGGGAGGTGTGCGGGCACTGCTGCTTGCTGCTATCCAAAATCTTCCTCTTGCACGGGAGGCCTCACTCTCGGGCCTCAGGTGTCCCTGTGACTCCCACACAGGAGCATCGTGCAGGATGCAGCTCCAGGTCTAGGCCAGAAAGCCAGGCAGCCACTGGAGGTCAGACTGACTGCGTGTCTGGCTCTGAACTGCTCCTGAGGGGTCCCAGTGCAGAAGCTACACCAGGACCCTCAGGGCTCCAGGGGCGGTGGCTCTCCTGGCTGGATGGTCTCTTTCTCCCTCTGCCCTCTCCCGGAGAGAGGATAGTTAACACAGTTGCAGGATGTGTAACCCGGGGACATGTAACACTGGAAAGACCCCTACAGGAGTCTTCCCTGGGGTGGGTGACACCCCTCATCTGTGAATGCCACTGTCTACAACTGGCCTGGGAAACTGTTGCCCCTAATGTGCACTGGGAAAGATGGTGTCCTGGAGCCTGAGGCAGCGCACTGCCCATGGAGCCCAAAGGAAGGCGAGGAAGGAAGGTATCTCAGCCCAGCTGAGAGGAGTGGAGAGACCGTGAGCAGCTGCCAAAGAAGCCTTGCTGCAGAGAGGATCCCACCAGTGCTGCATCCACGATGCACCAGTGACAGGGGACAGGAACCTTCTGGCCACCCTAGGGCTGCTTAGATAGAGGAAGACTGAGGTCAGAGCCCACCGTGGCCCAGGGCCAGTGGCTCCTCCTGCTTCACAAGGGGATCTGCAAGTTTCCAGATGCCTTCTTCTGAGTGACAAGCAGGTGCTGCCATGCAGAGCCAGTGGGTGTTGTGGGAGAGGGGAAGAAGAACCAGGGCTCTCGGGAGACTCAATGCTCAGGGAGGGCTGTGCGGCTGCCCTGGGCTGTGTCTCCATATGGACGCATCACACACATCCCCCATACCAGTCACGGGGTTCTCTGTGGTGAACCTCAGTGCCATGAGAGCCCCACACTGGTTACCAGGTCACCTATGGCCTTCTGTCGTCTATGATGCAGACTCTTAGGCTACTTCCTGCAATGGGGGAACTTCTGATTTCTGTGGGTTTTACACCTGTGCCCCGGGTCCTGTGGGTTTCTGGGCACAGCCTGACCACAGCTCCTGTGGTGTGGCTTCTGAGGACGGCATCTGCTCTGTGACCTCACTATGCCACATGTTAGGAGTGAAGGCAAGGCAAAAGCCACCCACTGGACACTGAGGCAGACGTCTTTCTGAAAAGTTCGTTCAGTACCACTTTCCTGAATTCAGTTCTGTAAGTCTAATGGAGGTTTTTAAACAAACTTTGTTTTTCTAACTAGTGGTGCTGGGGGTGGAACCTGGGGCTTCTGCATGCTAGGTAAAGGCTTTACAAACGAGCTGCATCCCAGCCTTTTTCATTATTTTGAGACAAGATCTCACTGAGTTGCCCAAGTCAAGCTTACGATACTCCTGCCTCAGCCTCCCAAGTACATCATGTACCATGTCCAGCCCAGCTTGTTTTCCACATTTCTCTCCCCAGGAGCTTCCTGCTAGTGCTGGCTGTGAGGGACACGCATGTGACACGCTGATGACTCACATGCAATTAAAAGTCAGGACAGTCATAGTCTCTGTCACCTTCACATGGAGCCCAACACAGGGAAGCTTCACGCTCTAAGAGCAGGTGTGACACAGGAATAGGGCTCCTGACAACACACCCCTTACGAAAGACACTGGAATCTCCTAGGAAGATGTGTCCCTTGTTTCTTCACAATACAGTGACGGATTTTATAACAGTTTGAAAATTGACGTTAGTGACATCACTTGTTTCTCAGAGCTCCTGACTTGACCCAGGAACCAGCACTGCACTGCCTTGGGACAGCCCCAGACAGGATCCAGTGTCCTGGTGCGAGGGTCCGCCCTGGTTGCCCTCCCTGGGGACCCCCCCCCCCGCCCACTGCAAATGCCTTCTCTAAGATGGCACTAGGGCCAGATCCTCCTTTGGTCAGGGTTCCTATTGGCAGGCTGGTGGCATTGCAGCAATGGTTTCCTGTGGATAACACCCCTCTCCTGAGTTCCACACAGGAATGTGGGGCTTTTTAAAGGGTGCTTTCAGTGATGGAGGGAGCACCGAGTGTGCTGACATCTGTCCCTGCCTCATTTCACCCCACATGGGGTTCTCCATCCCTCCACAGCAACAACAGGTTCAATCTTCCTCGTGACTAACACTGCACAGTGTAAACAAACACGCACGTGCGCATACACACCCACGCACATACACGGGCTTTCCTTATTCACTCATCTGCTTGGGGACACCTAGGCTGGTTCCATCTTACCCTAAATGCAGAACAGCAATTCCTAGAGGCTGGAGTGTGGGGAGGGTCGAAGGAGGCAGATTTGATCCGTGCATACTCCACAGGTTGGAACATCACACAGCTTCACTCACATGTACAACTAATCCAGGAGAATCAAACATCACATCCTTAAGAAGCACTGTCTGGGCAAAGGAAGGCAAACGTGACAACAACTAGAGTGAAGGTCGGAATCAGAATGGGTGCAGCTTATAGGACCCGAGTCCTACAAGCGAAGGGTTCCATGGGGAGCAGCCACAGCCCCCACCTGTCTGGCCTGGTTCACGGAGAAGAAAGCGCAGCAGATCTGCCCAGGGATGCTGAACTGCTAGCTGGCGGGATCCTGGAACCTGGCCAGCTTCCATATGTGAGCACACAGCACCCAGGCTGGGGAGCATGCTGACCACGTGCCACCCTGTCCACCCACAGCCTGCTGGCCCTGCCCATGAACGTCCACGCACCGTGCCTCCCCAGTCCTCATTCTGTGTGGCCAGTTCCACCACAGAGATGCCTTGACTGGGGTGACAGGTGCTCGACTTCCTCTAGGAATGTGGCTTGTCCTAGAGAGCTGGGTCCCCAGCAGCTTCACAGCCTGTGCGGTCTCGTTGTGTCACCAATGAGACTCCATCTCCACGAGCAGCCCCCAGCCCTGGCTCCTTCAGCACTGTTCTCTGAGGGAGGATGCGCTCCCTGAATTCTTTCCCTGATTTCCAGTACAGAAGTCAGCGTGCAGCAGAACATGGCCATCCACAGAACAGAAGTCTTCCCATAGGCTAAGGCCTGGCCGGCCTGGAGGGCCCAGCATCCCAGGAAAGACTCAGCCGAGCACTCCTGGGGGGCTGGAGAACAGTGCTCCTAGAGACTTGGCCACTACTCCCGGTGCTGGGGGTGCACCCTACCCTGCACCACACTGAATATAAATAGGCCTGCTCCTTAGTCTTTAGGTCTGCGTTAGAATGCCATGCCCTGCAACTGCCCCAGTGGGGCGCCGAGTATGCCGAGTATCCAGAACTCAGTCTTCAGATTCACCTGGACTCTGTATAATCTGCCCAACAGCCCTGAGCCCATGCCACACAGCAGGAACGACCAGCCTGTGTGCCGTCTGATAAATGTGAGCCACCCTTACCAAGGGTCGGGCCAAATGACCACCATGGAATTCTTGGTGATAGAATTCTTCTTGTAACTTTAATGAGACCCAATGTCAGTTTCTCCAGTACGTTCCAGCAGGGTTTCCCTGTGGGTCATGTGGGTGCCACTTCTGGTCCACTTGCCATGGCTCTCAACCCTCCCCTGAGGATGGCTGGGCACCCCATAGCCAAAGGGTGAGCCAGGTTGCCTTGCCTGCTGAGGGAATGAGCTAAGTTTAGGAGACTGCAGACTAGGGTTCTCCACGCAGGAAGCGCCCAGATGAGAGCTCACATGGCCTGAGTCCAGCTGGAAGTGAAGCTGGGGGAAAGCCAGGACTTCTTTCCTGAAGGGATAAGAGTCCCAAGTACTACCCAGCTTTCCTGGGCTGCAGCAGCGACCACACTCCCTGCCTCTCTCCATGACAGGCTGTGTCTTGCAGTTGGGGAAATGCACCTGGTTGCATCCCTTTCACACACAGCACTGGTGGCAAGGAAGCCTTGGCCTCCTCGAGTTTATAAGATCCACAAGTTTACAAGGGCTGATGGAGCTCATGGATCGATGCTGAGGTTGAACAAATGCTTGTAATGGTCTCATAGCACTAACCGAGCTTCCAAAGGACCTTATCTTAGGTCAGATGAGACAAGGTCACCCTCGTGGCTTAGTATTTCAGTTGAAAATTAACTGATGTGCTGTGCTCAGATTCACCATCACACATGCCACCATCAGTGTCACTCACCTGTGAAACACACAGGATTCTCATGCTCCATGTGCCCCCAAGATGTTACCAGGTCCTGCTTGGTGTCTTGGGATTTGAGGAACCCCGCAGCACTGGCAGCAAGGGCTTGCCGTCGGGTTCAGCTGTGGTGCCGATTTCCTGATGGGTCCCAGATTCCAGTCTTGGATTCTTTTCTGAAAGTAACAAACCTAGAAATCTCTGAAAGTCCCAACCAAGTAATGTGACCACTATTCCTGCAGAGAAGCAGTTTTGTTGACGGCAGCTACCACAGGCACAGAGCGGGAGTGTGATGCTGGCTTGGTATGTGGACGAGGAGCTGTTTTCAACAGCTGGATTCAGTGTCTCCACCAGGTATGGGAGCCACTGCAGGGTCTGATGGGGGTGATGGCCACAGGGTAAGGACAGGCCACTGTCTGCTCACTGCCTCGGAAGTCAGACTTCTCTCTTCCTTCGCTTTGTCTTGTATTATCTCGGAGCAAGCTGTGATGTGCCTCAGTTTCCTTGACTGTCCCATCCAGACAACTCCAGACTTGAACATCCAGGGACGCCTTGGCCAGTGAAGCCAGCAGCCTCCAGGTCTCACCTCCCAGCTCTGCCTCAAGGCTTTTTAGTTAAGACACGCACTTCTCTCGCTTTTCCAGGTCCAATTTCAGCAGGCCAGATTATTGTTAGGCAATTCAGTGAGGACAGTTCCCCAAAGCCTGTGCCATGTGCCAACACCTCCAGGTGGTCCTGGCCTCATTTTACAGCTGTGAGCACTTCCACACCCCACACACAGCAGCCGCTGCAGCTGGCAGGGGAAGTGGGCGCGGCTTTGCCCACCGAGGGTGCAACTCCAGTGAGAAAGTCACCGCACCAGCTTGGTGCTCTGGCTTTCACGGTGCCTACAAGGGAAAGCACTGGTAGGTGTGAGATCGGGAGAGAGTGTGTGAGGATGGGCAGAATTATGAGCATCTCTAGAGCAAACATGCACATTCATTAGCAGCAAACACCACCACACTGCCACCCTGCGAGTGGTCCCTATGGACAGCTGGAGCAGGCGGTGTGTCCGTGGAAGAGGCTTCCCCCGGCATGTTGGGGGCACTTACTTACCCAGTGGTGCCAGTGGGCTGGGAACCGAGGGTGAAGGAGGCTACGCTACTCCTCTGATAGGGATCACAGGAGAGGTGCGCACAGCAGTGCTCTCAGTGTCTGCCCCACTGTTGAGAGCGAGCCTGTGGCAAACGCCTGACAGCCCGTGTGCACCAGGCATAAACGCCTTTGCCTGGAACCACAAGGGCAGCTGTGGGGACAGTGGCTGCAAGATCTCGAGAGGGATGGCATTGCCCAGGGAAGCAGGATGGCAGAGGACAGGCATCAGTTTGTAACAGGGTTGTTCTGCCTGCCACAGGCATGACCTTACCAGGATCATGTGGCCGGTGGAGATGTCCATGTTGGACTGCACGGGCTCCTCAGACCAGGACGAGGTGCTGCTACGTGCTGAGGGGCTGGGCATGGGGCCGTCACTGAACTGGGAGGAGACGCTGCTGATGCGGGAGGTGTGTGTGCCCTCAGGCCGATCAGGTGGGTGCATGGCCATGCGCTGGCGGCACAGCTCCTGCAAGACAGTGAGAGGCATCAGGGATTCTCGGGCTAAGACCTGGGCCCTCTGCACCCCACTAAGTACCACAGTTCACACAGACCAAAGGTCACCGAATGGCCTGGGGTCATCTTGACATAGCAGGTCCTGAGCACCATGTCACTGGTGTTCCCAAACTCACACAGGGAGGAGGCAGACTCACAGGGCAGGCTGGCTCTGAGCACAAATGTCTGAGTGCATGCACACACACAGGTGTGGAACACACTTGTGCACATGCTTGCAGACTCAGAAGGGGCCTCAGCCTCCTGCATGGCCTGGGCAGACTGAGTTCATGATCCCCTTGCTCAGGAGAACATCAGCCATGGAGTGAGGATGCTCCCATATGGGGAACACAGAATCTTGCTTTCCAACTGAGGGAAGCCTGTGGGGGCCCAGGGCCTGGTAGCACCACACCAGCTGTCCCTGATCATGTCCTTGGGGTCTGGCTGGCAGCTGCTGCCCCTCTGGTGGAGGAAGCAGCACTTGAAGGCTGCAGGATGGCCCACCACAGAGAGCAGGCTCAGCTTGCCATGGTGAGACAGCCCAGTCTTCGACCCTGGGGAACCCTAACAGGCACTGCCCTACCCCAGCCCAGCCCTGGCTCCAGTGTCAAAGGTTGTCACAGGTGCTGAAGAGACAAGGACAGTGACCTTAAGAGAAAGGGCTGCTGTGAGGACAAAGGGAACAGAGAGAAGAGAGCAAGCCACAGTTGCACCTCTGCTTTTTCCCTGCCATGGATTTTGCAGTGCTTGTTGGGTTATAAGAACCTTTCAACAAGGAATTCATTTTAAAAACCTCTATTCTAGTGCTAATGCCCAAATGCAAAACAAAGCAAAGGCCATCAGAGAATTGTGTAAGGGAAGTGATGCCCATACCCAGCCTGAGGGAACGCAGTCTCACCTGCCTCCCACCTGCACCATGGAGTGACCAGAGAGGGTCAGGATATGGGGACATGGGGACATGAGGCTGCCCCACCTCTGTGGGTATGTGCACTGTACCTAAACCAGCAAGTCCAACTGAGGTACAGAGCCAGCCACTGCCCAAGTAAGGAGGCCAAAGGGGTCTTCCTGGAAAGAGGCCAAGGGAGGAGGTAAAAGTTTGGCTTGAAAGTGGGAGCAGTGGAGCTGTGGGTGTGTCCATCTGTGACCACACCCACAGCCCAGCACTGTGAGACCCTAGTGGGAGGAAGCCCTGATAGGGTCTCCGTCTGCTCACCACAAATGCTTTATGTGAACTTGGCAAATCACCAGGCTCTGTAAGCCTGGTCTTTTCACTTTAGAGATAGGTATCAGTAGAGCTGTGAAAACAGGAAGGTCACTTGACTATGCTTGCTTCAGTGCCTGTCACAATAGAAACCCTAGACTCCGGCCAGTGACCCCACATGGTGTCAGTGCAGCAAAAACCAACAGAATGAAAAGCCAGGATGAAACTTTTTGGGCTGGGCAAGCTCAAAGTCGTCTAGAAGGCATGGGGACGCAAGTGCTGGGATTGCTGGGGGTTGGGTTCTTACCCCTGCCTTGCGTGGGACTGTGATCATGTGGGTGACACAACACTGAGTGGCCCTGGACCCTTGGTGGGCACAGCTGGCACTGCTGTGAGGACTGACTGCAGTTTCTCTGGCAGCCTTTATGTTCTGCATGATTTTTAGAGTGCACATTGGCTATGCAGACCAGGGGCTTCATTTTGGCAGAATTGTCCCTGTGCATAGCATAATTTAGCCACCAACCATTGAGTTTTTATTGGTTTTAAAAGGGAAAGGGAAAGCTGAGGGGAGCCCCCAGGAAAGTGCACACAGGAGCAAGCAGCCCCATGCAGTGCTGGCAGGGAAGCAGCAGTGCAGCCTCCAGGCTGAGGACTCCCAGGAGGGGACCCTGCCCCTGCCCCTGCCCCTGTGGGTTCAGGGACAGCTGCTGAAGGACAAGTCCTAGACTGACTGTGCCAGGTCTTTGTCCTGGGGTGACAGACCTAGGATGTCCCTCTGGGAAGGTTGGGCTGGGGCCGTGCTGATGGATCCCTCAGGTCCTCTTTCCACTTGACAGGCTCAGCAGCCTTGAATGGCAGACAAGATGGCCACACACCATGGCCTCTGGGAGGATGGTACCTCCACACAGCTACCTGAGACTGAGTGCCTAGGTCATTCATGATGACAAGGAGCCTGGAGCCTCATACCTGCCTCTGAAGCCCTGGCATTGGCAGTGCTGGCTATGGGAACTGGGCAAGCTGCACACCCTCTCTGTGTCTCTCTTCACCTGTGGAAAGATGGTACCAGGCCAAGCAGAGTGTGACAGTAGCCTCAGAGGGCTCCGGTCGAGTCCACACTGACTCCTGCAACAGCTGATGTGAGAGGAAAACTCAGCTGCCAATCACCGCCAAGCACACTTGGGTGTGGGCACAACCAGGCTCCTGCCAGCCGTGGTTTCCCTCAGGATCCTCATAGGCTTGAGGTGCCACAGCAGAACTTTGCAGCTCCTACAGTGGGCCAGGTGGGCAGCCCAGCGCCAGGGTGGGTGTGGGAGTGGGGCCCTGCCCTGCTCCCTACATACGCGGCTCACAGAGGGGTGACTGCAGGGGAGCTGAGCACATCTGTGCTCCCTGCACATCCCAGTGCCTACTTCTCGGTGCCAGGGGAGAGGCCAATATGAGTGAAAACAACTGTCCAGATGGCGAGGGGGTGCACTCTGCTGCCTGGACCTTGGACCTTGAAGAGACCTGCTTGACCTATAGAACCTGGCTCTGGCCTGTTGACTGTGTGGCCTCTCTGGTGTGTTTCGAGGAAAACAGATGCAAATCGTATCACGCTCCCAGAGAGGACAGTGTACACCATGGAACGGGGGCGTGCAGGTAGTCCCCACAGCCTTCGCTGCCCATGGTTATGAGCACTCTACTCTCAGGAAGTAAATGTTCCACCGGCACTGGCATCTTAAAAAAATCCCCTGACAGACAATGAAATCCATTATTGGGAGAGGTCAGGCCCAGGATAGATCCAGGATATGCACAAGGCACTAGTGTGACACGGTGGTTCGTGGGAGGACTCTGTGACCACATTGTCTGGCCTGAACCCCAGCTCTGCCACTCACAGCAGGCACAGTGGAAAGGCCCCTAAGCTTGATGCCTTAGTCTTACGGAGTGGGATTGATGTGCGTGGACCCTGTGAGACCTGCCACGTCCCCACACTGCCCAGCCAGGTCTTAGGCCCCTCACAGCTTCCTACTGCCAGGTGGGAGTCAGGACCAGATGCTCTCCTTCCAGACACTGCAGCCACCAGTCCAGACCCACGCAGGTCCCAGGGCCACAGCACACCTGGTGTGACACCCAACCACTCACCAAGGAGGTGCCGTCTTCATTCCCAATGACTCAGAGCGACTGGGCTTTGAGAAGATGACAGCAAGCTTTCCCACGATCTCCCCATGTAAATGCTCTGTTACCAAACAACACAGGAAGCTTGGGCCACACTGTGCAGAACATCCACAGAGCTTATCGTTTGCCAAGCCAGGCAAGACAAAGCAGACCTGACCCAGGGTCAAACTCACCACCAGGAACACAGGAGAGGCCAGTCTCTGATGGCCTGGTGTAGCCTCCAGGGCCAACATCCAGGGTGCATAGAACCAGAGCCACTGAGCCCCCCACCACCTCTGGACCAAAGCAGAGGCCTCACACAAAAGCACAGGGTTGGCTTGGACTGGGAAGCCACAACCTCCCATGCAAATCCTCGGGACACAGGTGAGAGAATTACACAAACAGAGATGTGCACGCATGTTGGGTACCGCAGTCATCACTTCTTGCATGACTGCCTTCCTCTGCAACATGCTGAGCCTAGCCCTGGGAGGCTTCTACATTGCCCTTGAAGTATTTTAGGCTGCTTTATAGCACAATTTGCAAAATAAGTTGAATAGGATTCTGGGGGCAGAAATTCATCCATACACACAATAATGCAAATGTCTCATTTCTCAACTCTGCATCTGATGGGGGAAAATTACAGAGAGCAGGATCACTCTGAGAGAAAAGACCTGTCATTCTCCAATTCTGCTAAAAGAAAGACCAAGACTACAAAGCCTCAAGAAAAGCTCTCCGCACCTTTTGAGGAACAATTGGAACAAAGCTGCACGTTGCCTAAGTATGCACACAAAGGAGGCCTGGAATTTTTAGGGTTATTTGCGGAGCATAATTAGGAGTAACAGGACAAAACTAAGGAACAGACACACAAAGCCATGGAGTAAAAAATGGTTCATTAGGATGTGCTGGGCGGGATAAAGGCCAATTACTTCCAGGCCGGATAAAACACAGGGGAACAGGTTGCCCCAGCCTGGGGGTCGGCTCCGTGGCACAGTGCACTCGCCCTGCAAACGGCTGCAGGAAGGTCCTCAATGCCACTCTGGCTGTGGTGCATGTAACTGCAGGGACGTCTGCATCACAGACTGTAAGAGCAAGCGAGGGCGAGTGGGCAGGACCCTGGCATGGCAGGAGCCAAGTTACTTGAGGGGCACTTGATTGTGGAATTAAAGCTGGTTTTTATTTAATTTTTATTTTGCTTTTGGGGGCAGCTATGACTTCTGTAATAAGAAAACAAAACAAAACAAGGTCCTTTTAAAAATTCAGTTCGACATTCAGTGTCATTAATACGAAGTGCAGTGTTTGGAAGAGTGGATGGGGAGGGCAGGGCAGGGGCATCTGTTCCATGACAGGAGAGGCTCCTTGCATAACGGCCCTCCCATTCATAACAGTTCCATTCAAGTGGCTTCATGTCACCGCAAACCACACGTGATAGAGACAATGCCACTTCATGATCCAGCCAGTAAGGCTGCTGTGTGCACAGCCCTGGCTGTGATGGCATCTGCTTTCTGCATATGACCCACTGTAAACATCTGTGAGGAGGCTAGGGTCATGCCGCTGTGGGCACACCAAGAGAGGCGTCAGGACACTGGGCCATGCTCCCTCCCACAGGGCATGTGCCCAGGCCAGAGCAGCACGTGGGCTATTGCAGACTGCTACTCCACAGGGACCCATTTCCACTATCTCTGGGGGCTTCTCCATGGTGCCTGGACATGTGGATAAAGGGCACACACACGTACACAGCCCATGCACATGTGCACGGATATCCCACACACCTGGGGACAGTGCTGCTTGGAGGCACTCTGAGTCAGCTGCATGGCCCTACCTGCTGTCCCCTGTCCTGCTGCCCCTTCCCTACCATGCTGACCTCTTCACCCCACAGTTGCCTCCCCAGACCCTAAGGACACAGTGAATGGCACCAACCCCTCCAGGAACACGCAGCTGCTTTATTGGAACAACTGACTCCGCCTTAGCAAACCAACCAAATCAGCTCCAGGATACACACTGTTTACCAGGCATCACTGAGTAATTCTTCCCATCTTGCAAGACGCTCTCTCAAAATAAAATTTAAGACACAGACACGTCCTGAGCCACGTGAGGAGCCCGAGCACCTTGCTCTAGCTGTCCTGGAGCAGCTTGCCCTTGGGGAGAGGAAGCAGCCCTCCTTCCTACAGCCCTCCTCCCGTGCACCTCTTTCCACATGTCCCTGTCCCTCCATAGCTTTTCTCAGGGGGCACAACTGGGTGCTGGATAGACACACACCCCCTGAAATGTGCTGTGACACCAGTCACTTATCGGCATGCCTGGATGTGTGGCTGTGAGTCTCTTGTTGCCCCCTGGTTGGTGGCAGGAAGAGGTGACATGCACAGATCTGGGGTCTCCATGCTCTGCAGCTGCCCGCAGCCCATGGTGAGGACTGGGCTGTGGGTGACTCGTGCGTGCAGACACGGCTGAGTGCCTGCTGGGCCTGTCTGTCTCCCCATGACTTCTACCTTCACTCTGTGCCTGGTGAGCATCCAACAGCATACAGTAAAGAGTTGGAAAATTAAACAGGAGAAAACACAATTCCAGGCAGCCTCTTTGTTCTCGTATAACCTGTGCGGTAGTCTCAAATGCTCTAACTGAAGGCTGAAGTTTTAGGTGTTAGAGAGCATGTCCAGATGAAGGTCATTGGTCAGACTTCTGGGTGTGACAGAGACCTGGCCACATTCATAAAAGGCAACATACATCTTGAACTGCAACTTAGGCAGGTGATGACTCACTCCTCATGTGGGGGTCCAGGGCTCCCCAAAAAGCCAGCAGTGGCTTCCAGATGAGCAGAGCCACATTTAGACACTGGTCCCACACTCAGACACTGGGAACAGCCAGGCCAGAGAGAGAGAAATAGCACTTTGTTGCAGCCCGGCCAGCATGGCTTGTCCAAGAGCAGCTGTTTTCTTGAAGAAACTTCTGCCACTTTCCTGACATTCTTTTTGCTCAAAAGTAGTGAGTGACCATTGTTTGTCATCCTTGTCACTGGTCCTTGGCAATATCTAAAGCACAGAGCATCTAGCGACAGCTTCATGAGCACCAGGCGCTGGTCGGATGCTGGGAGTTTCAGGCTGGCTTTCCAGAGAGTTCTCAGGGCTCTCCCACCCAGTATCTCATATGTCAATATCTCAGTTCAATCCATTGATCAGCGTTATTGAGCACTGAAGGTCCTTGCCAGGGGCTGTGAGCTACAAGATGTGACATGTGAGGAAAGCAAGATGTGCAGGGAGCAAGTGGCTGCAGACATCCAGGAATGATAAAGCGTCGCTGTGGACATGCAGGGGACACTGGGTAAAGTGCTGGGTGGTGGTGTTTAGGACAGAGCCTGGTCATCTGGCTGGGGTGCAGGTCCCACACTCAGGCTAACAGATGGCAGTGGTCGGGATGTGGGAGGGTGGAACAAAGCCTCAAAGCAGGCAGCACAGGACACTGCAGGCTGGAAGGAGCGGCCATACAAAGGATATTCAGGGCTTTCTGCTGCACACTCTTCATTAAGCCAAAGGGCAGGGCTGTGAGTGAGTAGGGGGAGCAGATGCTTAGTCTGTGTTCTCCAAGGCTGCCCATCATTCTGGGCCCAATTATCCCACTCCCTACCATTTGGAGGGGTGACCCGACTGCATGGGCTGAGAGCAGCCCCGGCCAGCGCTGGGGACCATGGGCAAGTGTCTTTAATATCCAGCCATGGGTCCCAGGCTCCACAGACTATTGGTTTCCAAATGCATCCTCTGCCCCTCAGGCGCAGGTCATTCATACCAGGGGGGATCAGTGAAGGTGACGCTGGGGTGCTGCAGGGCCACTTCTCTGACATGGCCTCAGTTCTGCATGAACATCTGAGCCTGGCCAGGGACAAGACAGTAGGGGTTTAGGGGGCACCCTGGCCATGGTCCGAGGGAGACACTGTGGAAACAAATGACAACTTTCCCCTCAAATTTCAGTGTTACATTTGAGGACCCTTTTACTCTTAGTGTTTTCATTCTTGTATCTGGCAGAAAAGATCTGAAGCGGGTAGAAATAATGCCCAAACCTCTAAATGCTGGTGTAACTTCCACTGCAATTACTAACTTTGTTTTACAAATAAATCTGCATTTTATTTCCTCCCACTCATATATATCTTTTTTTTTTCTTTTAGTGTTGGGGTTGAACCCAGGGCCTTGTGATTCCAGACAAGTGTCTACTACTGACTGTACCCCAAGCTCCAGCAGGCTAGTTCTGGTTTAAGTGTGTTTTAGGGACCAACAAAAGATGTGATTCTGCTCCTCCCTGCAGGATTATTCTTCTGCTTTGTTATCTTTTCAGAAAAAAAAAAAGTGGCAGGGGTTGATGTGATGCTGACTGTGAAGGAAGCCAGACTTAAGCAGAGGACTCGAGTCAATTACACTCTGGTGTCAATGTCATTTCTATGTTTGTCACCTACAAACACTACTAACTGGTTGACCAGCAAGCATCACAAGGTCAACCCAAGTTGAGGTCTATGATTTGGACCCATGTTCCTCGAACACCACATACGGGCATGCACTTTCTAGTAGCTGGCCTTGCTCGCTGATGTGCTCATAACGATCACACAGAGGCGCACACCTGGACACTGAATTTGCCGGTTCCCTTTCTTATATATTAACAGATCTTCAAAGAGTACTCGCTCACTCCCACTCCTGCCCTGCAGGGTTCTTTTGTACACTTGTGACTGAAAAATAAGCATCAGCACTTTACTCCTGACCACTGCGTCCTCCCCGAGTAGAAACTCTGGTGAGGACATCATATTTAGAGCAGACCAGTCTAAGGAGGGAGCCTGGTGGCCTAGACAGACCCTGTCTCAGGGCTCCTGCAGGGATAGGCATTCCAGACCCTGGAAGCTGTGTTGTGTCACACTCTGCCCACTGATCTGTCTGGAGAAGGACTCTGACCGGGCCCAGGAAGATGTCTCTGACGTCTCACTTGTCCTGGGCTCCCATGTGCCACCAGCCATCATCATGGTGCTACATGTCCCCCTGGGCTGACCTCTGGGCTTTTATCATTGTGGTCAGGTCCTGCTCACACACAGAACCAAGTTCAACAAGTTCCTGTTGGTTCAGAAAATGGGGAGTCCCAAGACTCCTGGGTGACCCTCATGTGAGAGGCCCAGAACAGAAACCAGCAGCAACCTGCAGTGCCAGCCAGGGGTGGACAGAGAGGTGACTTCAACCGAGGATGCTCCTGCAGACTGTCCTCCTGGGCCCCCTGGACTCAGAGAGGCCCATCTGCATGTGGGCTAAGAGGTAAGCAGAGCCTTGGAGGGGAGGTGCAGGTCAGGAACCAAGCAAGTCATGGCTGGCACCTACAGGTGTCACAGACACTTTCTTCTGAGAGTTTAAATAACAGAAAAGGAATTTACAAAATAAAAGCATAGCAAGAGAGAAACAAGACAGAACAGAGCAGGAAAAGAGAAAGAGTGTGGACTCTTCCCTCTGCTGGTGTGAGCGGGGTAGGGAACACAGTCTTCCCTCGGGAGTGGTGGGCGTGGTGTCTTCACCCTAGGTCCAGGCTATTCAAGTAAGTTTCTTTCTATAACCCCTGATGGACCCCCACTCCTGCCTCTAGGCTGAATGATAGCCTGTGCCAGGGACCCCTGCTCAGCAGCCCCCAGCGTCCCTGCTGCTGTCATCACACCGTGGGGCTGCCCAGGGCCCTGCTCCATGCCCACCTGGTAGCTTCTACCCACCCAAGCTATGGATGCAGCCTTTTTTGAGGAACCTCACCCCATAGCTGGCTTGCAGACCACAACTGCCTCATGCTCCTCTCTGTCACTTCAATGTCATGTAGGTCCCTCTTGTCACCATGTATAGTCTGGCCATGGGCTAACAATTCACTGCACTCATGGACACCCACATCTCCAAGAAACTGCACACTGGAGACAAGGAAGTGTGCTCCTGAGTCCCACAGGGCCCTGCTCCATGGGAAGCTTTGGAGCAGCGGCTCCCAGGTGGGCACAGATGAGAGGTTCCATCATGGGTGCTCTGTGGGGACACTGCAGCCTGGAATTGCCCAAGCCCTGACCCAGTGTGTCCCCACCTCCCTCATGTGGTTGTGAAGTGACAATTCGGGGACCTTATGGGCACTGCTGGAAAGGAACACCTGGCAGCCTGGGACAGGTGCTGGAGGACTGGCTCCCAGCAGCATCCTGGGACCTCAGCCATAAAATGGTCTCACACTCCCTGAAGACAACTCACATCACCCCTCTTACTGCTGAGCTTCTTCCCCTGCTGGCCTCGAGACCCTCTTGCCAGAGAGCAAAACCAGGTGGTCCAGAAAACTGTCCAGCATGAAGCAGAGGCCGAGTCAGTATGCCTCCTGCCTTCCCTCTCCTTGTCCTCTTTCTGTAACAGTGGTTCCGGAAGTCTGCAGGTTTGCTGATTAACCAGCAAGATTAGAGCAACAAAAGGAGTCAGTGAACTCGGGTCGCAGGACGCTCAGTGTTTAACATCCAGTCTCCTGTTTCCACACATCTTGCCCAGTGCTCTGCTATTTTCAATCATGCTGATCTAATTACTCCTGTCTGACCAGGGTGACAAGTAGGTTTACTTTATGCTCAGCTGTTCACTGTGCATGGGCCATGCTGCAGAACAGGCCTGGACACACCGATCGGAAGGTACATACCTGAAAATTTGGGGTGTCTGAGAACAGTGAGAAGGCATTGGGCAGATTCTCCCAAGCTTACAAAAGCATATTGGTCACCTGAAAGTATTGAGGATGAAGTGTGCTCCTTTACCCTTAGCAGGGAAAATTTTTGCAGGTTTTCCTTAGATAGTCACATTTCTGCCTCAAAAAACAGGGAACCTGGCACCTACGGAATCACCCTGGCTTTATTTGCAACGTGCTGGGCCCAGGAAGAGCAGGAGGCCTCCCTTCCAGCCCGCGGAGCCCGGGGAGGTGGAATGCATGCCTGTGAACCACACCAGTACCGAGAAGGCAGGCGGTCTCCACCTACAGGCTGCTAGCTTCCCTTGCAAAGGAAAAATTAGAAAACTCCCAGTTCTCGAGTTTGACCATCTTGTAATAAGAGGATGCTCTTTAATAACACATTTGCAGTGACACTCCCGGTTCTGAAGCAGGATTTTGCTTCTTGAATATTTGCTTTAAAAAACCTATTATTTCAACCTGAAAGCTTAAATATAAAGCCAGAACAGTCATCATAAGATACATGGCTGACTGAATAGAGAGGCCTTTTAGAAAGTTGTGGTAGAGTCAAGTAAACCTTGGGAAAATTCTGTTTCCTGACTTAATTGGAAACATCCTATCCTTTCTCCATTTCCATGACTAGTGATTACACTAATTACAGAAGATTAAACTCACCTAGAAAAAGTGGGATCCCTTAATTCAAAAGAGAAGGAGCCAGCAGGTGACAACCTGCACCTCACGTAAGAGCGTGCCTTTCTTTGGCAGAGGTGAGAAGTCAGGGCTCTTCTGAGCTGGCAGAGGCATCGGCCCAAGTCTGCTGCACACCCCAAATAGCAGCAGCCACATGCACACTGTCATTCCACTGATAATCACTTGCTAATGGGCACCACAGCAGCCTGGGTGTGCACTGGGCTTGCATATGGGGTCTGTGCAGCCCTGTACATGCCTTCCTCTGAGTTTGGCTCCAAAGACCTGAAGTACACAAGAAAACCTGCTGGGTATTGTGAAATAACCATCAAAAGAGAACTTGCTGAAAATTCTGCAGGAGTCTCTGCCTTGCTGTTGGGGAGGGGGAGTGGGCAAGCAGAATACTAAACTTGCTGTTCAGAGATGATCAAAGCCTCAAAGAAATGGATGCAACATTCAAAGAAACTTGGAGAGAAAAAGGGGAGAATGTGTCTAATCATCTAATAACTTATTTTTGGCACAGTTTTATCTAACCATCTTCCTTAGAAATGGGACATCTACATGAGATAGTGCATAAGATACCCTGGTAACAACCATGATGATTCTCACCCTCGGTGCGGGCATGTCCCACATGATTACACAGGGACCCATATGACATACACATATATGACATGCTGTCCTAATTTGAAAGGAAGAATAGAAATAAGCAAAATCTGTTTTCAGATAATGAAGTACAAATATAATCCGAGTATATTATGTTGTATGTTCTTTGACAAAAAATTTCACTAAAACATTAAGGGAAAGTTTAGTGGTAATATCGTATTGAAGACAACTTTTAAAAATATACTTCAGTTAGTTCAGAAAGCTAGTCTATCCAGTTTTTAAAATGTGAGAAAATTAAACTTTGCTGGATTTGGTGGATATGGGATTGATATCTTGGAAAGACATCAAAAGTAAGTCCATCAAAAAGATATGGTTTTACCAATAAATAAAGCAAAAATAAACATTACACCCCCTACACACAAATCAGAAAGTGATGAATCCTGATGGTTTTGGGACCAGGCCTACCTGTAGAGGGAGATACAGATGTTAACACTTGAATCTAAGCATCCAAGGCTGTAGGGAATGCTTTTGAGGAAGGGACACTAGGGAACCTGCCAGGACTCACAGTCTGGGTTCTGCAGTCGAGTGCACCAGGGCTGCACAGGCTGTCCTCACCACGCTGAGCAGAGGGCTGCCAGGCACTCCTGAGGGCCTGCTTGGCTCCTGCTATGAGTGTCCTCAATGACACTAACACCAGTGCTAAGTGGGGACACATGATTCTCCTTTTGGAACACACAACCAGCCACCCTAGAACTGTCACTACTGTGCCATCCGAATGCTCCACTCGGTGCTTCCTTCCCTGTGTCTGAATGCCCAGCTCTCTCTCTGCCAGAAGACCTTTGTGATCTGACATTCACAGAACTTTGTATATTGTTACCAATCATCTTGTTGTCCCCAGTCTACTTATACAGCGATCTTTGTGGCTTGCAAAAACTTCAAAATAACACATGGAGTCTGTACATCATGCCTCATGAGATGAAGTATAATATTGAATCCCTGTAACCCAGCAATGGAAATTAAGGCAAGGTTACCTATAGCCTGATTTAAAGGTAGTACACTGAGGCAACTAGCTAGAAGCCTTCCCTGAAATGCACAGTTTTATGCCTGCAATATTTTGAATAACTTTTTATAAGATTTTTAAACTTGAAGGGTATCTCAGTGGCAGCTACAGAAAAATGGAAGAGAGATGGATATAGTCATGAATTAACATCTGCTTCATTCGCCAGGGTGCCCACTTGGTAACTTCAGTGGTTTCAGTTCTGAGGACACCACCCAGCCAAATGCAAAGCCGAAAGCCACGAGGTCTCTGTCTTATGAGTGGCATCCTGCCCTTCCGTGCTCAGGGTCTCTCCAGAGGGGTGGCAGTGCACCCTGTTACCCAGCTGGTTCCCCAAGGGTGTCTGCTAGTGATTTCAGAATTAAGCTCAACAGAAAATCTTCACTATCATTTCCAAATTGTCTAGATCATATTTTTAAAGAAAAAGTTTTCTTCCTTCTGTCTTTTCTCTTTTTTATTAATCTGGATTGAAGAAAAGCACACATTTCATTTATTGTCTGGATTACAGATTCTTATTAAACAAACCAGAGCTCATTATAAAATCAATATCAACTTACCCACCATGTCCCCAGGAGGAACACAAAAGGTCACTCTAAGAAATTCAAACAATTTTCCTGCTGGAAGGGCATGATTTTAATTACAGATACTATTAATTAGAGCTGTCACAGGGAAGACTTTTTTTCTGTTAATTATCACAAACTCAGTACTAAGTATGCAATTTCAACCTGCATTTTTGTAAAAATTAGTCATTTCTGCGTGCAAGTCTAACCTTTCTATTCTATCAATATTTTATATTTGAATTTCAAAGTATATCAAAGGATGCCATGCTTTCTAGAAATCTACGCCTGTATGATCTCCTGTCTCTCACACTTGGAACAGAATGAGGTGATAATTTATTTATGTTTCAACACAGGGCTGGCCCTGAAGACCTGGCATCCTATATTGATGGCCCTGCTCAATAAAACTTCTGGGTAAATTCTTACTGGTTTATGTGACATTTTTTTCAGGCTGCTTCTTCAAACGTGGTTTTTCTTTTGCTTTGAAGCAAAGCTACGCACTTTGCTTGAAATGCCATCTCCAACCCATTTGAAGTTGCCATTTCTTTATAAGAAAAGGATCATCCTGACCGGGCTCATGACCCCTCTAGGAGACTAGAGGTTTTCACCATTCAGTGACAATACTAAACATTTTGAAATTAGAGGAGAAGCCATGGCATGTTTTCTCTCTCTCTCTCTCTCTCTCTCTCTCTCTCTCTCTCTCTCTCTCTCTCTCTCTCTCTGTTCTCTTTTAAGCCCAGAAAGTTTATGAATTCATCTCAGCTTCTTACATGGGGAAGGGATAGGGTGGTCCATAATGCTAAATCTAGCCAACTCCATGCCAGCTGGGGCAGCAGGCATCTCGTAGAAGGAGCTAGAAAGTCTACCTTGGTAACATGGATGATAGAACAACAGTACTGACGCTCTGTTGTGAAACATGTGAATTATTTACAAGCTGTTACATACCATGGTCACGTGACCACAGAAGACAAAGATCCAGTCCAATGGGAGAAAACCTTGACAATGCATATTGATTAAACTTTTAAAATGGTAATTAAGTAAGTTATTTTACCTTCTCAGTTGGGGATATTGGATATACATGAAATTAACTTATATTTTATATTGCAGAAACCAAATACCCTGACTTGTAGATAGCCAGCTTGCTCTGTTGTCTGAAGTCTTATTTTATTATGTAATGTTATTAGGTATGAAACACACTACGGAATGTCCCAGAAGCCTGAGGTTTTGTGTCTGCCCATCAGCTCTGGTCTCCCTGTCTCTCCAGGTGCGACTGCTGGCGCTCAGCACCTCCCCACAGTGCTCACCGCCTCCTGCAGGCATCTGGGTCCATCTCCCATTTATCAGCATTATATTCACTTGATCAGAGTCACAGCACAGGGTAGCAACAGATCAGGTCAAAGGGGCTTTTCATAAAGGACCCTGAGGAAGTTGATGATTTAAGAGCCATCTCCCAACATCTATACAACCAATTCATCCTGAAATTCTGGCAGTTTCATAAATAGTGGCCAAAACTCAGAAAGCTAACAGGTAATACATAATTCATGTATTGTACCCTTTCCATATCTCTAATTAGCAACCTGCTTTCACAGCTAACATGAAACTATCCAAGAACAGTGTAAGATTAATACAGAGCCATAAAGCTGTGGTGGCAAGGTATTTACATGAATGCTAATGAGAAACTTCAAATTGTCATCATAAAAGAACCCAAACTATGAATAAAGGAACAAGTGCTGGTGGTGGGGGAGGGACCAAGAACAAGAAAAAGAGAAAAAAGATTTCTCTGGTCAGTGGATGAAGCCTGAGAAGTACTTGAAAAGCAGTCTCTTCTTACCTGGTAGGCAGCAGTGGCGTCTGCACTGGTGTCTCCCCCCAGGCCCGACAGCTTCTTCTTTAGCTTGTGGTGGGAGCTGTGGCGGAGGCAGTAGATGAGGCTGGAAGCCAGAAGGACCCCCACGATGCAAGCCAAGGACAGGAACGTGAGCACGATGAACTTGGTGGAGTCTTCCTGCTCTCTCCTATGAGGCAGGAGCTTGAGTTTGCTGCTCTGCAGGACAAGGAGAGAGCCCAGGTTAGCACTTCTGGGAATCCTCACTTCCCAGAAAGCCCATTTCCGCCGCAACCTGAATACCGGTGACAGGGGACAAGCCAGGGCGCAGCACCTCCCAACAGTGCTGGAGCCCCTCAAGGGGAGCCAATGTAAAAGCACCCAGAGACGGTGTACCCTGATGACAAGGGGTCTGTGTGGCTGCTTTTCACACTGAACAATGTAAAGTGCTCAGCAGGTAATTTGTTGGGCTAGGTAACACCAAGCGTGTGCCCCTTTCACAGCACGAGGGGTGAGTGTCTTCGGGAGAGGTGGACCCCGCACGGGGTAAAGCAGTAGCAGAGTTACAAAGTTGGCATCTCTCCATGGAAGGTGCCACCGCTTTGCTGCCCCTGTGTCAAACCTAAGGTTTGGGGAATCTGCTATCCTGCAAGGGCCTGCCTGCCTTGGGGGGCATCCAGTGTCTGGCTGTGCCAGATACCTTGGTGTGGCTCAGAATCAGCTGGGGTGGGGACAGGGAATGAGTAGCCCAGAAGTGCACACCTCAGCTCCCAGTTGAGACCCCTGGGGCCTCAGCCTGCCTGCATCCTCCTGGGGTGGGGACAAAGCACAAGAATACCCTTTGGTGCCAGTCACTGGTCTCCAGGGCGAGGAGCCCTGGTGCCCCTCATTAGCTTCATTAGGAGGTGTATTAGTGACAATTAAAAGCGCCACAGGAAAATGGATGGCTGCGGGCACATGGCCCACAACTCCCGGCCAGCGAGCCCCCACAATTACCCGGGAAATGAATGGGAAAGCACGCTCTGCCTCAGTCCTGGTTGCTACAAGATGAGAACAATTAGCAAACTCCTTTCCACCACCTAATTTCGCGTGGTAACAAAATGGATTTTTCCCCATGAATGCCTGGCCAGCCTATTCATTATCTCTCTTCTATTAGTAATTTTCTGCTCCGCATTCAGCCTCCCAACTCTTCATTTCCTCTTGCCTCCGAGTGTACACAGTGCCTCTTATGCAGGCCGGGCCCATTTTTATCTTGTAATCATAAAGGCCACCAAAGCAATTATCGCCGGTCTTGACTGGAAAAGCTGGTCATTAATTAGCCTCCTTTTGCCTTCCGTGCGCGGATTAACGGGCGCCTGGACCGAGTTAATGGAAACGCGGGTTAAATGAGAAGGGACGCCCGGATTTTCCTGCTGGATGCGCGCTCGCTCGCTCGGGAGGGCTGCGAGGTTCGGGGTGCTGAGCCGCGGTGAGCGGGAAGGAGGGGCGTTGAACAGGGGGAGGGACGAGGACCTGGCAGGGCCGAGGACAGGAGGGGTGGCGCGGAGACCCCTCCCCTGCCCCTTCGCTTTCCTTCCCGCTCCCAGGAAGACCCGGGTCCCTGCGCCGCGCAACCGGGGTCCGGCTCACGGGCCAGGCGGGGGCCGGCTGGTCCCGCATAGAGAGGCCCCAGTGACTCCCCGAGGGAGCGTCTCCTGAGTAGCCCGTGCTCACCCCGGGCCGCTCCTTGGCCGGGCACACAGTTGGGCCACAAAGGCGAGGCCCGGCAGCCGCGTGGCCCACCGCCCGGCACCGGGACCCGGCGACCATCCGAGCGAAGCAGCCCGGGCGCGCGGGAGCAGCCGCGGAGGTTCGCCAGGGGCCGCGCGCCCGTCCTGGGCAGCCCCGGCGCCCCATGGGATTCACGGGGGATGTGGTCGCGGTGGGCTCTCGGGGCCTCAGCAGGAAGCGGGAATTTACTTAAGAGGTCAAAGACAAAAGTCAAGGAGAGACGGTGGAGGTCCAGGGTCCCTCTGCCCGGGCTCTGCTGGGTCTCAGCCCTGGGCGGAGGCGGGGACCCCACATCCCGGCTCCTCCTTCCCCGCGGCCCGGGCCTGCGCTGCGCCGAGGAAGGGGCGACTGCGTCCGGGTGGGCACCGCGTCTCCTCCCGGAGGCTCCCGGTCACCAGAGGGGCCGCTGGGGCGGAGCCCCAAAAGTCGCTCCTCTGCACCCCCACCCCAGCAGCCCACATACCCCACCTAGCGTTGGGCCCGCGCGCGGGTGGCTGCGGAACCGGCTGCAAGTCCTACTTTAAGAATCCCGGAAGAAACGAAAATTAAGGAAAATTTAAAAGGCAGCGCCAACGCCCTTTCTGGGTACTGCGTTGGAGTTTAAATAACTTCACAATTGCTTTACCTCATTGCTTTTAGTAGAGTTAAAAACAAACTTTAAGCCCTGGTAACCAGGAAACTTTGAGAAAGGCGTTTGGAGGGGACTTGGTGTTCCACTGCCCACCTGACCCCGCTGAGGCCCTAGCGCCAAGAGCGGGCACCCCTCTTCCCCCTGCTCCCCAGACTGAGGGGCTGGAGGAACCCCGCGCTTTCCTGGGGCTGGGCCGGAAGACAGCCCAGACTGATTAGAAGCCTCTTATCAGTCTTGACTTGGAATTGAAAGAAAACGGTGTTTAAATATTTATGACTTTGACATTTACAGTCAGCCGTCTTTAAAAGCAGAACACCCCCTTCTGTGCGCCGCAGTGCTCTTTCTGAAGTTTGGAGCAGGAGAGGGTGGAGGAGCGGCAGCCCTCAGAAGCAGGTCACAGGGCCGGTGACAAGCACCCGTGTGAGAGGGAGCACCCCGTGTGAGAGGTTCACTCGCCGGCACTTGGGCACAGAGTTGTCGGGGTGGGAACCCTACGATGGTTCTTAAGTAGTCAAGAATGAATAATCAAGCCGATTACATCCGTTTAGATGCATCCTGAGAGGTGAGGTGAAGTACAACATTGCATCCTTCCTCTCCCATCTCCACCTGCAACTCCTCAAAGGTGGAATCTATAGTATTGCAAAAGTTGTGATTCAAAATAAGTGTGTTGGCAAAGCGGCATTTGTGGACCAGTGTCTGCAGGCATGGCCCTGACAGCTTTAGCATTCTGATCTGTGCTGACAAGCCAAGGTGCCTGACTGGGGAGCAGGGCTCTGAGCCCTTTCTGGCCAATGCCCTCAGAACTACCCCCTGTCTGAATGGAAGGTTAAAAGAAATCTTCTATACCCAGACTGGATTGTGAGAAGTGAGACAGCCACAGTGCAGAACTATATGGTAAATATTTGTTGACATGTAGCAAATCTAGCATTTTTTTTTTTTTGGCAAGGCTGCATAATGTAACCAGTTTACAAGGCCATCATTATCTGAATCACTGAGTTGCAATTTTAAAAGATGCTTGCTCTAAAAACAGGTAGGGACATGGACGTTCAATTTTACCATTATTAAACTTCTAGTATTATTGTTGCATTTGTTTGTGTCATTTTTATGGAATTTGATTGGCAACCAGTGCAAGCCTATGCTTTGTCTGAATGTTTATTAAGGGTAGCAGAACCTTTCACTACAAATGAGAGGAGGGAGGCACCCCTTCTCCTCTTTGGTGAGGGTCATGACCTGTGAGGATGGGTATTACTCTAATTACAAAGACCTTTTCCCCTGTAAAATTCAGAAATTAGTTTTAGAGACAATTAATGAGTTGTTATAACAAGTTTGTCTTTGGTTCTCTATGTGAGCATTTTAGAAGTATCTGGAAATTTAATTCTAAAAGTATTAAAATATATTTACTAAAATATAGTAACTGTTACTTTAAAGCTGGTCACAATTTTTTGCAGTTTTCAGGCCAGGACAAGTGACCATATTAAAAATCTGGGGGAAGGGTGTCTTACAATATTTTAAAAGTATTTTTTAAAGCTGTTAAGTGAACTATTTTTAATTTGGAATTTGCCACAGAATTCTAATAAATGAGAGAAGTCAGGCGGAAATAATCATGTATTAATTCTCTGCATTACAAAATCTTTTCAGAAGCTATTATCAGAGCAAGAGGCATTGCGGTCTGGATTCAGGGTGGGAGAAGTCCTTTGTGCTACTGAAAGCTATTGTTCCTCTGTGCAGATGAAATTGTACTTGCAAATCTGCCATTCAAGTAGCCAAAAAAGAGGAGGCAGAGATGGGCAAAAGAAAAAAATTTTCAAGAAATAATTATTCTTAAATACAAACTTTAATGAATTAAATAAGTTGGAATGTGCAGTTTTAAAATGAGCTATTTGTTGAGGTTTTTCAGGAATATGCAAAAAAGTGGCCAAAGAAAAGATAAATTGTTTATTTGCCATCTTTAAGCACTCCTAAAAATATTAGTTTTAGAAAAATACTGTCTTAAGACATTGGGGAAGACTTACGATACTGATGTTAAAGGGAGGAAAATACCCGCACGCACTGATTTTTTGCAGGGCTTCCTAGCCACAGATTGTGCAGGGTTGAGGAGAGAGGACCAACCAGTTGAAAACAGGCTGGAATGGACCGGCCCCCAGAAGGAAGCCTGCTCCTTCCCACCTCTCGGAGTTACTAACAGCAGAATTTTTACTACTGCAGAGCTCAGGTTTGGCCCTTGGACTCCGGGCACCCAGCTCATCAGAGGCCTGTTGTGTCCTCGAGTGCCTTGGTGGACGATGTTGTCTAGGATATCATCTCTGTGTGGATGAAGGAGAACACCCATCCCATGCCACTCCAGCAAGGATGAAACCCACTTCAGGCCTGGAACTTCATGCTTTGCCTGCCATATGCAGGCCAGGAAGCCTGTGCTGGACACAACCAGCACCGCTGGCCTGGTCAGCTGTGGTCCAGGGAAGCCATGGTGGGCTTCCAATCCCCTCCCCCACCCAGGGAGGCGGACCTCAGCAGGCCTGCGACTTTCTCACCCCTGCCTCCCTGTCCCTTCCCCCCTCAATTCAGGAGATCCCTACAGAGGTTGGAAAGATCAGAGCATAGCACAGGACACAAAGGCTTGAGAGTTCCTGGGAGCTGGGGCATTCACAGCCTGAGAGAGTCCCCTTCCCAGCAGGGACAATGCCTTGGCCCAGCCTTCCAGGCCACAAAGCATAGTGTGCTAGGGTAAATTCAAGTCCCCAACAATGTCTGTGTCCATCCAGGAATCTCAGAGCTCCCCAGTCCTGCTACTGCGTCCTTTGGCCACTGTGCTCTGGGCTGAGCAGGGTGCACCTGCTGGGTGGGTGGACATTTCTTCATTGTGGGTGGAAGGGAAGAGCTTCCACCTCCCACTCTGCACAAAACTCCACTTCCTCCCATGTTTGCCTGGCCCTGTAGCAGGGGATTTCGGCTAGTTTGGAAGAACTCTCAGATGCTCCACAGCCAGGAGACTCCCACAGCCCAGCAGGAACCAGCGAACTTAGGTCGGCAAAGGATGCATGTGGGGGCTGAGGCGTTGGGGATGTGACCACAGGACAGCAGAACCATGTGCAACTCAGCTCTCTCTGGGAGCCTTCAGTTGTCCTTTGCGGGATGTACTGGCTACAGCCACCCCGACAGCAACCCCTCCTGCCCCAAGGCCAGCCCGGAGCATTGTGAGCTTAGTGCAGAGGACCCAGAAAGTTGGGAATCTCTGGCTCCAGGTCACTGCTGTCCAGATTTTCACCCCTAAATTTGGGGTGTGAAAGCTGCCTAGGGAGTCAAGAGGCAGAGCAGTGTTTCGACTACACCACACTGTAGTCAGGGAAAAACGAAGCCTTCCTCCAAACTGCTCGAGCCAGAAGTTTCTCGGGCTCCGCTCTTTGGGCACACACGGTGGGGGCACAGGTTCCCTCAGTGGGAGGGGCCCCGGCTGCTCCCGGGTGCCCCCACGCTGGAGGTTCGGGTGCCCACTTTCTATTACTCCTTCCTCGCAGCCCACTCTTTCTCCAACTCCCTGCCCAGATCCCTGGATGGGGAGGTGCTCCCGGGCCCTGCTCAGAGGGTGAAGAGCACCCCAAAACGCACGGAAGGAAAATGCCCCATGCCGCTCCTCTCCACGCAGGCTGCTCCTCCACCCTCAGTGCCCACCTCCTTTCCCGCACCTCTGCCTGTCTCCCTGCCGAACCACCACTGGCCCACCCTTTTATCTCTGGTCCACGCTGCTCCAGAGGCCAGCAAGGCGGGACGCAGGCAGGCTGAGAGCGGCGTGCGGAGAAGCGGGCAGGCCGCGGTCCAGCCGCCTCAGGCTGGAGGGCATGAGGTCTCGACGCGCGGGCGGGCGGGGGCCACCCTACCTACTCTGTGTGCAGAAGGGCTGCCACTGCGGGTTCAACCTCGACACCCATCCCAGCCCCACTTGAAGAAGCCCGTGGACTCGGATTTTCCGCTCGCCGAGCCTTTGACAGGTGTTACGCGCGAGTCAGTTTACCCCTGAACTGGGTGCGACGCTAGCTCGGCCCGGGTCGCCCATTTGAGCCGCCACGCACAATCTCCACCCTCCTTCCAGCTCCACGCCCTTCCATCTCGCGCCCGGAGATCCTGGGGGGTCCCCCTCCTGCTCTCTCCAGCTCCCATCCCCGCTCCAGATCCTCTCTCCTCTCCGAGGGCTCACGGGCCGCTCCACCCAGTGTCCACGGGGGTGGGCACCCCTGGTTACCTGCAGCCCGGCGGGAGCCGGGAGACCCAGCGGGAGGAGGTGGGGGCGAGCGCCCGAGCGAACGGCCTCGGGGAGCAGTGGCCGCTGGCCACGGCGGCGCCATCATCACAGCCAGCCGCTTCCCTGTGCCGGAGCCACCAATGAGCCAGCCCATCCTGCTTCTGACCACAAACTTCTCCGAGGCCGGTGGAGACAAAGGTGTCGTGAGTCGCAGCTCCAGCGGCGGCGGCACAGCTCGGAGCCCGCGGGCGCACGCAGCTCTGGCGCGGCCTCTCGGCGCGGCTCTGCGTGCTCCGCCTCAGCCCGGCCCCCCGGCTAGGCGCGTGGGACCGGACGCGGCGGGCGCGAGAGGGCGCGGGCCGGGCGCGGGACAGTCCCCTTAGGGCTGCCGGTCGCGCGCAGCTCCAACCAGCGCGGCCGGCGCGCCCCGCCTTATATCCGGCCCCGCGCGCACCCGGCCGGCGGTGGCGCGGCTCGCAGCCCAGCCACCGGTTGCTATAGCGATGTCCCCCCCCCACATGTTGCTGACAGCAATTGGCTAAGGGGCTGCGGCTCTCCGAATACCCTCTCCCGCCCGAGACTATGAATGGACATCGGTGTTGTCAGTCACGGGTACCCCGCCGCATCCAGGTCCTTGCCGGTCTTTCTTTCTATCTTTCATCCTTGATTCCTACTTCATCCTGAGCAAGTTCAGGGTAACACCTGGGAGCAGTGGAGGGGGGCTACGGCAAGAAAAGTCAGCTCGAATGGCCCTACTGTGACCTTCGGTTACGTGAGGGGTAGGTTGGGGGTGTTGAAAGTTGCAGGAGAAAAATTCGCGGCCAATCTTTCAAGCTGTTTTAATTGTGCGGCGGGAGTCTTTATGCTCCCTTTCCAAACTGAAGCAGGTCAATTCCGCGGGGAACCCCTCCCCTGGCTGCAGGCCTCCGGTGTGTATAGAAAGCCCACGGAGTCCGGGAACTGAGGCTTTGCTACCGTTGGTCCAGACGGACTGCGAGCCACCAACTCAAAAGCTGGAAGTAGTCGGTGGTGAAAACCTAGGAATCCGAGCCATGTCCTTACTCTGTTCTCCTCAGCCCAGGTAATAACCCGGGCCTGAACCACTGCTCTCGCGGGACGGAGAGAAAGCGTCACAAGACCTCGGTCCTAGTGCTCTAGCCTCCAGCGGAGCCTTGGCGAGCGTCATACTGCACCCTGTAACAGGCCTTCTCAGGTCTTCTCCAAGGAGCCGCGCTCCCCTGCCCTCCCCATCTCCCTCCTCAAGCCCCCTGGTCACAGCTACAGGTTGCTGCATCCCCGCGCGGCACCCCCTTGGACCCCCGTGGAGCGGCCCGAGCCTGGAGTTGGAACCCAACATCTGTGCGCACAATGCGCTCTCCAAGGCCCACAGCTGCAGGAACAAGGGGAAGAAAGGAAGGAGCGGGGGAGCAGATCCTGTCACACGCAGATGACAGTCTGTGGAGGGCTCTTTAGTGTCTCCTTTTCTGGAAGCCCTGGCGCCCTCCTCCCAGTCCCCTCTCCTCTGTCCTCTCTCCTGCCGCCTCCCCATTGTTCCCTGCGCTCGGGACAGCTGGAGACGACGGCCGAACCACCCCACGCTCTCCTGCCGCGCCCCTCCCGCTGCTTGCCGGGTGTCCTCTCGGGCAACACGCGGCCCCCACCAGGCTGGCCCGGGAGGGGCCGCACTGCCTCGTCCTCCACCCCCAGCTCCGACCAGGACCTTCCTGCGCCAAAGCCTGGGCTTCATGCCCCTCTCCTGGAAACCGCATCCACCCTGCGGAGCCGTGAGCAAGGCCCGGGCAGGGTTGCAGGCACGGACCAGTCTTGCCGAGCCGGCCTCTCAGTAGCGCGTTCCGGGGACTCCACTTTCACTTTTATTTCTCTTATTTACGGGGCTAGGAGTGCACGTCTCACAGTCCAAGGGCACGAGGTGGTGCACAGGTCACGGTCTGCAGAGGTAGGAGAAGGCCTGAGGTGCCAACCCCAGACCTGCTGGGGCTAGAAGAGGCCAAGGGGAGAAGCCTTGACCCGTTACTCCCACGCCCTTACATCCAGAGGCCCGTAGGGGTAAGTCACCTAGGCCCTGTAGTCCTCCCGAGCACAGGCCCTGCAGATCCGCAGCGAGGCAACCCGGGTGGGCAGAGGGACGCAGATGTGCCCTCACGCCCTTGTGCTCTGAGGCATCCCCGCTGGCAAAGACTCTAGCGGCAGCTGTTTCTTATCCTTCCTGCCAGGATCCTCAGGGCTGTGGCTGACCGACCGGTGCTCCGTGCCTCGGAGACCGTCCCCCCCGCCAGCCTCTCGCTGCAGGCCGGGCCCAGGACAGAAGACAGGGGAGGGGAGGGGAGGTGGCGCGCGAGGGGAGCCCGCGCGGGAAGAGAGGCAGATCGGGTAAGTACTGGGCGGGGAGCTGGGCCGGCAGGAGCGGACCTGAGCCCTCAGCCCGGCTGGCAACGGGCCCTCCATAGCAACGGCTTGCGTGTGCCAGTGTGCGGGTGTTTGTGTGCACGCCAGAGAATGTGTGTGTGTGGTAAGGAACCTGAGCCCTCCTGGCTCCTGGGGTGTAGAGGCTGAAAAGGTTCGCACAATTCTTGGTTTGTGAGGCTGAAAAGGATCGCGCAATCCTGAGACCGAGGATTCTCCTCCAGCATCGGGAGCCTCAGCTTTCCAGGCGCCGATGGCGCTCTGGGGTCCGGGGTCCTTCGTTGCCCTGGTGCAGACTTGCCCAGCTCAAGCTTAGTTTCAGGGTCGCTGTGCTCCTGGCCTCTCTCCAGGCCCTCCTGCTGCGTCTGTGAATCTAGGGCTCCGGGAGTGGTGTGGCCTGAGAGCTTGAGGTTCCTGGAGGCCCAGGCCCAGAGTGGCTGAGCTGAAACAGCCCTGGAGGAGGTCCCCCGTGGAGGGTGGCTGCAGGTCACTTAGTCTGTTCCCTCCTCCTCCAGTGGAGGGGACCTTCATAACGACGTGGGATGCCCTGTTGGCCCCATGTGTCCTGCCCTTCAGTCTCGGAGGACCTCCATGGGAGGACCTGGCTGTCATCTCTGGGCTCCTAGAGCCACTGAGCAAAGGCTGAAGCCCAGAGTAGAACCTGCAGCTCCAGGCCATATGGGCAGCTTTGTCCTCTTTACAAACATGACGTGACATGACAAGTAAGTAAAGAATTATTCCAGGTAGTTTTCTGTAATCCTACTTCTAATGCCAAAGCTCCACATGCCAGATTGGCTCTGAACTGAAAACCCCAGTCTCTCCAACAGGTGGAGGAAGCACGGGTGCTGAGATGGCTCAGTGTAAGCTGAATTTTAGTCACTTCCAAAAAAACGAGATGGCTTTAAAGGCACTGTATAGGTATTCATAGAAAACTACATTTCCTCCATGGACACCCTGGTGCTCCCTGTGGTGGGCAGTGTCTTGGACAGCCCTGATCCATAGCCCTGATTTCCCAGGGACCCTACCTCCAGAGTTCTGCTTGACCCACCCTGTGCTGGTCAGTTCCCAAGGCAAAAGACAGATTCTTCAAGGAATTCAGGAAAAGAAGCATTTGTGCATTTCAGTGTGGATCCATTTAGCCTGCTGCTCCAGGCACAGGTAAGCTAAGCCACTGGATTCTCATTTTATTTAACTTTAAATTCCTTTCTCATTTTCAGGACAGGAAAAATATATCTTTTAATTCAAGAAGAACACTCTGGAAAAGTTTCTTGGCAATCATGATTTAGCTATCTTGAAGAATAAATGATGACGTTAGTTTTGTTGTTTTTTAATGTTTTGGCCAGGAGGCCCTAGACTTCATTTAATAATAAATATGAATCTACAAAATTTTGATAACATTTCTGAAAATTTTCAACATGATACAAAACATTTCTGAAGCATGTTGATTGGAATCATTTATATATGACAAACAAGCGCGTGATTCACACAGAAGTTAGGGTTGCTTGGCTGATGAATAAAAAAATCTGGCATTTGTAGAATTTCCCAAGACTCATAAAATGCCTAAACAATATAAGTAGTTTAAAATGATTTGCTGATTCCTGCTAATTCTTCTTTTAAAGTGTGTTTCACATTTGTCATGTGTAAAAACTAATGTGCTGTGATAAGAATCTCATTTTCAATTTAGGGAACAATGGACTGGTTGGTAGAGATCACACATTTCAGTGATTAGAATAAATCTCCAGTGTTCTGAATTATCAAAGAAAATCTATTTTTAAACAAAATAGAGATTGGCTGTCATGGGAAATATGATTATTATAAAGAAAAATACTTTCAGGACCTTAAAATGATATGGCACGGTGGAAAATATTTTTAAAACCTTTGGAAATACTTGATTTGATAAAATCCTAAGCCAAATTTGTTTTTAAAATAACAGTAATTTATATAACTACAGTTCACCAACTGTATTTCAAATACTTTGGATTTAGAAATCCATTTATAAAATGATTTAAAGTTATAATTTAGAAATAGAACTAGATCTTTGTAAACATCGCAGCGCTCTTCAGATTTCTACTAAAGAGAAGAACATTTTGCAGTAATGAGGAGTGAATGTTGGAAAGCAAGGTGTTCCAACTGGTTACCCTCCTAGGGACATGCAGTAATTGGCGCCGAGGACACTTAAAAGGATATTGGCATAGTTGGTTCGGAGGACTCTAAACTGAAATTCATCAGCTGTCAGTAAATAACTATTTCTTAAGGCATCTTCCCGGGTGAGCACGAGGTGGCTGTGAGAGGTCCCCATTTGCCCTGGGAGAAGCCAGCCCTGCTGCCCCACACAGCTGCACCGAAGGAGGGGACACATGTCTTGTGCAGCCCTTGCCAGCCACCCTGCAGGCCCTGACCCGGGTTTATCCCTTGTGCACTCGGCTCCCAGCCAAGGCAGAGTCCCGGCATAAAGATGTTTGCAGCCAGAACATACTGCTATCAAATCAAGGTCTTAGCATTAAAGTTCACGGGACTTGAAAAATGCTGAATTTATTTGCTCAAATATTTTACTTCATTAAAAATGTGGAATTCTTCATTCAAAACAAAAATGCAAGCCCCCTTTTTTGTTTTGATAAAAATAATTAGCATAACCCAGCTTTTATCATTAACACACAAGTTGGCTCATATTCTGAAAGATCTAAAGTTTTTTGAAATCCAAAAACAGAAACTCTATTATGAGATATAGTTGCTATTCCTCCAGTGACTTAACATGATTACGTGAAGCCACGTCTTTAAAAACCAAAAATGTGCTTTAGCATTTTTAGCAACATTTTTATGCGTGATCTATGCTTGATAGGTTGGTTAACAAACATTCTGGACTTTTTTAGCCTTCCTTTTTTCAAACTTCAACAATGTAATTCAAATGATAAGAGAAGTCTCAATTTCTTGTTATTATTAGCTTTGTCCATTAACCTTAATATTCTAAAACAAAACAAAACAAAACAAAACAAAACAAAACAAAAAACCCCCAAACCTCCGGGAGGCTGAGGCAGGAGGACTGCAAGTTCCAGCCCATCCTGGGCAACTTAGAGACTATGAGACCTTGTCCCAAAATTAAAAAGAGAAAAAAGGGCTGGGGATGTAGCTTCACCAGCACCACACAAACGTATAAAGTCACAACAGAAAGTCAGGCTTTTATAAGCAGAACTGTTCTCCTGGAGTCCATCTATCTGTCAGTCTACCTCCTTGTAAAGATCCAGCCTGTATTATTCACGAAACACTGCTCTAAATGTGTGCTCGAGAGCTGGTGTTCAGGGTAGTGTGTATGCTCCATGTTTGTGACCAGACTGTTTCCCGTACGAAGTTTAGCTACGATTCCTTGATTGAACATTGTCAGAAAGACTCACCCCTGCCGGGGCAGGAAGCTGACTTTTTTTGAAAGCGGTTAAGTGGTGCCCTTGTGTTTCAGTGAAGGGAAACAAAATGCTGCATGGAATAGAATTTCCGGTTATCTCTGGTTTTCGGTTAAAACTCTTTCGATGTATCTTGTCACTTACAAGCTACTGGTCCATTATAATTGTCTGAAAACAGTCTTTCCCTTGAATTGCTCTGGAATTAACAGTAGAGTGACAATGCAGGTAAATGTTTGTTTCATGATTCCATCGCTTGGTGATGCGCTGTTCCCATAGTCTCCCAGAAAGGCGCCGATGTACGTTTTAACGCATGAAACAGGCTCTGATTAAGTGAAAGGGCAGCTGCTGCTCCAGAGCTCACCTCGGCACAGGCTCCGAGGAAAGGCATCTTGGAAAGTGCTGCTCCTGCCCGTATTAAGTGAGCGTATAAGCATTCAGAGGGAACCTGGACGAAGACTCAGGGGCAGCCAGCTGGCCCGCGTGGAGAGGACACAGATTTGCCATAGCTCTAAAAAGTCATCATAGTTATTTAGAGTACCACACAAATGCACCCACCGATGCCACAGCAGCCAGATGAAAACAGCAGCTCCTCGGCCTCGGAGGCAGCCCGATGGGTGCTGGTGTCTGCAAGGGAGGGTGGATGTGGGCACAGTCTGCCCAGGCGCCTCTGTGTCCTGGGCCCTCCTGACACCTGGCAGGCCATCTCATTGGAGCACACGCCCTTCAGCTTTGCCCCACCAGTTCTGAGATGCCCACTTGGAATTATCTTCACAAGGGCTCAAACTACACTCTAATCTTTTGCTTCTGATTCCCCCAAACTGGGTAACTTCGCTTAATCAGCCATTGATTTCTCTCTCCTTTTCTCAGTGACTTTTTAAAAAAATCTTCAGTTGAGAATATGTTTTTGAAAGGCCATTTTAACAGCTGAGTGCCCTGAGGCTGGTACGTTGTATGGTGTGGCACGGAGGACCTGCCCTTTGGGATGTGCATAGGGTGGCATCACCTATAGTTCACCACCATCAAAACAGAATCTTGACTTCCTCCACTGGGTTTCCCAGTTTCCATGGTTACAGTCTCTCTGTCTTCAATGTCTCTGGGATGAGGCTTGAAGCTTTCCTGTCCTTTGTCCTCACTCCCACTAGATCCTGCCACTTTCTCAGGGTATCACTTTGTCTATCCTCATTCCGAGCCCTGCCAGTGTTGAGGCATTGGCCCAGGTGGCCCTAGTGTCTCCTCCCACATCCAATTGACCAGCATTCTCCCTCCCTGAGATTTCGGCACCTCTCTCCAGACCCTAGGAGCATCCCCACCCTGGTCCCCTATCCCCCAGCCCAGAGAAGGTTATGTAACTTACCCTCCCTGCCACTTGCAGAGCTGGTCACTGAGCTTCCTGTCTGTGTCATTGCCCTAGAGGGACCCATGAGACTCTGCCTGCTAATGATGCATCATCTTCCCCTGCATGCACTGAAATTCGCATCCATACTCTCTTTCTGCCCTCAGTCACCCCAATCCACTGCTCCAAAGATGTTAAATGCAAAACACTAGCACAAACATTCACGTCTTCAGTTAGGCACTTGCCTGCTGCCCAGCCCTAGATGGGAATCTTGCCTGGTCCATGCAGGCAGGATGTCTACACTGTGTGTACATTTGTCGCTCTCAGCTGTCTCTTATCGGATCAGCTGCTGCAGAACCTTAGGTCTTGTGTTCAAGTGACCCTTGTACTTTGTGACAGCCCCCAACACACAAGAGCAGCAATTCACCGAAAGCTTCTCTTTATGACGATACGATCAGTTATAAGATCCATATTTGTGAAAATGTTTGATGTACTTCACTTATCAATAATTGAAAGAGATGTTTTCAAATCACCTATCATGATAAATATTTTGACTTCTTCCTGTAATCTTATCAATTTTTGCTTTATACACTTTAAAGTTAGGAGAGGGGGAAGAAGGGAGAAGAAGGCAGGGGAAGTAAGAGGAATTGAGATGCGTTATGTGCACGCACCACCTCTTCACAGTGACTGTGATCATTCGTTATGTAATACAAAGATGCACTGATGAGAGAAATTTTTAAAGTTGAAAACAGAGCAACAACAACAAAAGCCAAAGAGAAGCCACACAGTGCTTCCTTCAGGCGAAAAGGTGAAGGCGCTCAAGTATGGAGAGGAAAAGAATCATACGACAAGGTGGCCACGATCCCTGGTTCGCACGACACAGGAGAACGTGCAGTGAGGCCATGCCTTGGCAGGTGGCACCCTCCGCGGGTGAGGGGGCCACTCTGCAGGACCCCTGCATGCACGTGCACACACACACACACACACACACGCAGGACTGCACATGCCCGTGTCCTCACACTGTGCGCACCTCCATGGTATGGAGGATGTGGGCTGTGGAACATGCACCCCTGTACTGTTTTGTTTCTGTCTCTCACAGGCCAGGGATTTGTGCACTGAGAAACTGAAAGGAAATGAAGTTTTTCAAGCTGGTCAGTGCTGGAGCCACAGCAACCACACACAGAAGTACCTGTGCAAACATGCATGACACACGCATTTCTTATTGGCCACAGGCTCAGGCCGGCAAAGGTACCAGGGATGGTGTGGGCTCCCTGGTCTCTGGTGGGTCCTCCAAGCAGTCTCAGAACTGGCACTATTATTTCAATGGTGATTCAGTGTAGTAATTGATTTTGAGCAAGGTGAGGGCTCTGATCCTCAGTCTTCTATGTGATGTGTCCTTGGTGTCTCTCCCTTCCCTTGCTCAGCTGCTGCCCCTTCCTGCACTAGCTCCTGGAACCACGTGGTACAGACCTGTCTCACACCCTAGCCTCACCACAGGAGCACGGGGTTTCCAGGACAACACAAGCCCTGCCTGGCTCGGATGGCACTGGCGAGTTTCCGGCTGTCCCCTTCAGCGTGTTGTGCGTGATACTGACATGGTAAAGCCGCGCTGCCCTCAGCTCCATCTCATCTTTTTGTCAGTTCCCAGTTTCTATGGGTTCGGAATGATTCCTGTTAAACAAATTCAGTGATAGGCGTAAATAGGATGGCACAAATGTGAGAGGCCAGGCAGCCCCATCCGTCACTTGTCACTCTTAAAGCTTCCTGTGCTGAGGCACAGCCAGTGGGGGAGGGGAGGGGCTGTGGCTACCCTCATGGCTAGTATATGAGGATAGTTAAAAAGTGCTGTTTAGGGAGCTGTGTTTGAGGACACCTTTTCCACAGAAGATGTTGGCACCATGGCAAGCAAAAGCAAGCTGCTGGGCGGCAACATCTCAGGCAAGGCCTGCTGAGGACAGCAGTCCTCTAGGTAAGGCTGCTGCATGACCATGGATGCATCAGAGGAGGGATGCTCCTGTGGGACCAACTCCCGTATTACCCCAAGTGTTCCCAGAGGCACCCAGGTCTCCGCCTCTTGCTCGCTTATAGGAGCCCAGACAGTGGCTTCTGCCCAGCCTGACTCTCAGTGGTGGGTGGGTACTGGCATGCTGTTAGCTATGTCCATCTCTGCCTTGCAAATAGCTTTCCCTTCCTCTGAAATATCCATCCAAGTGCAGCAAGTACTCTAGAAGCATCACTTGAACGAGGCACAATCTCCTCTGAAAGTCCCTATGTCTGCTTTGGGTGGGATGGCCTCTGTTGCTCTCATCATGTCAGTCCTGGGTGGGATAGCTGGTGAGTCCTTCTGTCTTCTTCCTGTGGCCACTCAAATGCTAGGGTACCCAGGCAGCCCCTTGTGAAGTTTGGAGAAGGTTCAGATCTTGTCTATCCTTTGCCAACTGTAGACCTGTGCCTCAGTTTTTTCATCTGCAAAAGGGGTTTGCAGTGATCAGAAAGTACCAAGTGGGATGTCCAGGAAGCATGTGGCCATGGACACCCCAGAGCACGGCTGCTCCTAATTGCTATGGTTACCTACATCTGTTGCATCTCACATTTAGGATCAATCAATGCTGAAGTTCTGATGACGATGGTACCAGTCGACAATGAGCAGAAGTCACCAGAGTGGAAAATGGTCGCAGCAGGGATGTCCACGAGCCTAGGGTGGCTGGGGCCAGGGCTCCTGTGTTCCCCTCAGGCATGCCACATCTCCTCCAGTTCCCTTAAGAGAGGGGCAGGACAGCTGGAGGCAGACTCCAGCTCATGAGTTTGCTGTGGTTGACAGAGGCGACCCCACTGCTTGCCTGAACATGTGTTTCTTCGCAGCATCGACACGTGCTACACTCTTACATGTCCTGTGTGTGTGCGTGCATGCGTGCATGCAGTTGAGAACAACTTTCACATCAGAAGCCCTCTTGCAATGGTTTGATCCTGATCACACAACCTGTGTAGAATGCTGGGCTCCACATATACCTACATGCATGGTGACCTCCCCAAATCCATGTGAGCCCAAGAGGGAGACGCTGAGGATCGAGGTGCTGGGTAACCTGCTGGAGGCTGTGCAGGTTGCGGTCCAGGTGCTCCCTGGGAGAGCTCTGACCAGTGTTCTCCACTGAAGAGAACCATGCCAACCCAAAAGCACCATGGCTCCTGCTATGGGACCTGTGGTGTGTTAGGTCAGCCCCAGCATGCAACATTGTCTTACACACACACATGCACACACACACACACCCTGTACCACACTCACAGACAGGACCACCACTCCACTGATCCCACTGAGGAATGCTGCAGCCCATTCTGAACCTGTGCTCACCGAGCACTGTCCACAGCAGAATCACCAACTATCCTGGACCAGGATGGCCTCGAGAGGCAAACTCATTGTGGGTCTTGTCTGATAGTGGCAGATGTCCCCACAGAGGTGGTGCCCTATGCAGTGGAGCAAGGGACACCACAAGAAGAAAGACTGCATGTGAGGCTGGCGGCGAAAGCCTTGCCTCTCATCCTCTTAGCACAAGGTCTGGCCCCTGAAGCTGAGCTTCCAGCTGCCGAGCAAGTGGGCAGTGCATCCAGAAATGCCAGAGACAGAGACAGATCAGTGGCCGCCTGAGCACTCTGTCAGAAAGCGGGAGTAATAACAACTCTTGTATTCTCACTGAAGTCACCACAGCTGGCCATGCCTCATAGGAGCCCGAACGTCTATGGAATCACATAAGATTGTTGGAAGTGATAGCTGCCTTTCCGTGTTTTAAGGCAGTTTAGTGTTCCACGTGTAGGACCCAGCACTGATGGCACCAGTGATTGATAATTCTCTCCGTGGGACTTATAGGTTCATAAAGCAAAGAATGTAATCTAATCACCCATAGGTACATGATTTCTTTATCCCTCCTATCAGACGTAGTATGGGTCATAGTCACAATTTAATAACAGCCCAAGTAGGGCTCAATAAAATTTACCATTAAGAGCTGAAAATGTTCTCCCATTTATTTCCCTGCCACAGCCTGGCTGCCACACAGGGTTTGGATGGAGATTAATGTCACCTGAGAACTGACGCCCTGCCAGGGTGACAGGAGCCACGTGGGCTCAATGCTGGCATCTGGATGTATACGCAGAAGGGGAGTGGGGGGCTCTGTTCCCCATCTAGGGGTGTAGCTGGCTGGGATACACTACCCATAACTGAAGCTGCTCGGCTGTCATTGTGTCTGCTGGGGATAGCAGTGCTCCCTAGTCTCCAGTGGGAGAGGACACGCATGTCACGGATAACTAGGATCCTCCTGGCAACCTTCTGTGCAGCAACTCCTACAGGCTGCGCTGTTTGCGATGAACTGCCTCATTTCATTTCCGAGGAAGTCACAAAGGGGACTTTGACCTCTCACAACCCTTTAGCCCCTCTTCTGCGGAAATGACCAAGAGCAGCGTGAGTTGCATAAAGTGGCCATCCCTTGTTCACATCTACAGCTGGTGACTTGGGGTAGAGAGAGTATAGGACAAATGTCTCTAGCATTTCTGGATGCACCGGCCCCTCCCCCTCCCAGTCTGTGAGACTCCAGCCTGGAGACAGCACTGTGCCAACACACACTCCTCAGTCGAGCAGTGCCGGGCATTTTAGATGTGGCCTCTGGTGGTGCAGGCCCAGAGGTCACAGAGGATGAAACCCAAGTGTCAAAATAGCAGGGCAAGACACATGAGGGATATGAACTAAGACTGGGACCCATGGAGACACAGGGAACACAGCGGGGAAGAAACGCATGCAAACAGGATTCGGCAGCAACACTTCCCGGCAGGACCCTGGGTTCTGCCTCAGTCTGCACTGGGGAGGGCAAACTCAGTGTGTGAGGCAGGAGTGTGTGCGAAGTGTGATTCTGGGGCAGGACTGTGTGTGAAGCGCGGTGCTGGGGAGGAGCGTGTGTGAAGTGTGATGCTGGGGGAGGAGCGTTTGTGAAGTGTGATGCTGGGGAGGAGCGTTTGTGAAGTGTG